>PISW01001869.1:101196-313996 GCA_004023785.1 Mungos mungo
GATGGACCTTGAGGGTGTCATGCTAAGCGAAATAAGTCAGGTGGAGAAGGACAGATACCATATGTTTGCATTCATAGGTCTAACAGGACAGACCTGGCAGGGGACCATGGGGAGAGGAAGGGGGAAAGAGAGTGGGGATGAGTGAGGGACACGGATCAAGGGAGACTACTGAATACTGGAGACGAACCATGGACTGAGGGGGGAGGGAGGGGGGGAGGGGGTGATGGTCATGGTGGGGGGCCCTTGTGGGGAGAAGCACTGGGTGTTATATGGAAACTAATTTGACAATAAACTATTATATATAAAAAAAGAATACATTTCACCTGCTAAGGGGTGCTTTCAGGGGCTGTCCATTTGCTCCCCAGCCATAACAGTCTCCAAGACACGTGGTCTGCTGTGCAGGTTGGCGGTGGGGACACACATCTTTCCATCTGAGCAGAAAGCGGTTTCTGGCTTTGTCCTGAGATTTTGTTTTCACCGCGTTTCCAGAACCATAAGGAAGTGGCTTTCACGTGGTTTTATCTTCCTCTTTGTGTTTCTGATGTGCATGTTAGCAAATGTTTTCCCCGACGGGGGGTGCAGGTCAGCAAGATCATGCGCTGCCCCCATGGTCTGAGGGGACGGCATGAGGTGGCCCCTGCAGACAGGCAGGCCACGCCGGGGACTCTGCAGTGTCCCTCTCGCAAAGCGCCCACCATTCATTGATGCTCGGGATAAAATCGCAAGGCCGGCCAAGGAAGCCGGCTAACTGGAAAACATGACGTTAAAAAGACAATTAACCGGCCCCAGCGGCCTCTGGCATCGTGGGCTCTACCGCACATCACCTTGAACCAATCCGTGGAGTCCTTGCTTTGGGTCCCTGGAACTTGGGGTTGGTTTTGTGACTCTCCTTCGTCCTGGCAACAGCTGCACCGTGGAGCAGAGCCAAAGGACAGAGCAGGGCCCGGCCATGAGCGCTGGTGGCTTCACTGCTTCATGGACAAAGGGGTCAGGAAAACACCCACTGGGGACTTCTTGTACTTGTAAGAATGATCCATTCCAAGTGCAATGGTGGCTGTCCCCATGGTGGGCAGGAAGGGCCACGGGCAATGCGGTGAGAGGATGAGTAGGGGAGAATGGACGGCATCTTGCTCAAGGCAAGGGCAGCGTCCATAGGCCTGAGAGCGGCTGCCACATGCAATCTGGCCTCCCAGGACCCGGGCTCCGCCACCTCCTAATTGCGTGATCTTGGGCAGGTTGCTTAGCACGTCCGTGCCTCAGTATCCTTCTCCACTAAGTGATGATGTTGTCACCATCCTGCTTTTAGGCCGTTCTAAGGATGAAGTGGCAAACCGCCTGGCCAGCACCCCAGTGGGGTTGGCGTGCAGTGTATGCGGCCATCATCATCCTCACTCATAGAGTGCCCCACCGAGCTCATCGGTCACCAGGATGTGGGTGTAGGGACAGGGACAGGAGGAAAGCTCCTTGCTCCCTTGCTTGGCATGTCTGAGGTGTGGTTGGTCCCCTCGAGCCGTGTCCCCAGTGGGGAGAGGCAGCAGAGGGCACAGGTGCCCGTGGTCCCGAGCTGGCCCTCAGGCAGGTGAGAACGGGAGGGAAGCTTGCCAGGAAAGCTGGCGGGAAACGGGCCGACTCTGCACCCGACTCACCTTCGGGCCACAGGGACGGCGACAGGAGACATTTGGGTGCAGTGCCGCACGTCTGACTGCTGTTCTCACATCTTCCCCTCCAACATGATGGCCGCCCAAACTCTCTGTCCTTCGGAGCTAGGACTGAGCATATTAGAGCTCATTCAGTGACTCCCTGAAGGAGTGTTTACTGGCCACGGCCACCAGCCAGGAGTTTTACCAACGGTGGGCAGGGTGGGACAGTGTGCCGTTGTGTTGAGGAGGCTGTTCTCGTCGGCCTGTGGGCCTGGGGAGGCCTCAGCCATCGTGTAAATGGCTGTCTGGTTATCACTGGGAGGTGTACAGGAGATGAAAGGGAGGTGGGGTGTAAGAGGGACTTGTTGGGGACGTGCCTGGATGTTCAGGGGTGTGTCCCCTAGAGAACTGCAAGGAGTCCTTTAACCGGATGAGAGACAGGGTGGGGAAGGGGCATTCAGGCAGAGAATGGCATGTGTGGGGCCCCTGAGGTAGGAGTGAGGATGGAAATGACGATCAGGAACAGACGGCGGTCGAGGGAGCCGGAGGGAGGAGGAAGCGGTCCTTCCCGGCCGCTGAGTCCCGTCTCGTCCCCTCGCTCCTGCTCTGGGAGTTCTCCCATGTTGTCTCCTGTCAGAATATTCCATCCCCCGATATGCATGGGGCCTATTTGATCCCTTCTGGCCACTCAAGTCGTGGTCGGGAACACACCTGCCTTCTGCACCCCAGCCTTCCCGCCACCCGGCCACTCACCTCTTCTTCATGCTGGTTCCGCCGTCGTGGGGGGATCTGGGGGGTTAGTGAGTGAAGTGTCCAACTCTTGGTTTTGGCTCAGGTCACGATCTCACGGTTTGTGAGTTCAAGCCCTACATCCGGCTCTGTACTGGGTGTGGAGTCTGCTTGGGATTCTCTCCCTCTCTGCCTGCCCCGACCCCCCTCCCTCTCCCTCTCTCAAAACAAATAAATAATCTTAAAAGAAAAGAAAAGAAATGTCCGGAAGTAGGTCCCTGGTCCTATCTAGTGCTCTTCCTGGTATTTAGAACAGGGCCTGGTGTGCACTAAGCACTCACTGTTTATGCAGCAAGGGACAAGGGTTTCCAGTGAGGCCAAAGTTTCAGAAGTATAACAATGTGGGGCGCCTGGTGGCTCAGGCGGTTAAGCCTCCGACTTCGGCTCAGGTCAGATCTCACGTTCGTGGGTTTGAGCCCCACGTCAGGCTCTGTGCTGACAGCTCAGAGCCTGGAGCCTGTTTCCGATTCTGTATCTCCCTCTCTCTCTGCCTCTGCCTGCTCATGCTCTGTTTCTCTCTCTCTCAAAAATAAATAAAACATTAAGAAAATTTAAAAAAAGAAATATAACAACGTAAAAAAAGGCCTCCTCTTGTAGGCGCTGGTTTGCAGGGCAGTTCTGGGCATGGCTGGCTTGCGGCAGCTGCTGGTCCGGGTCACTGATTTGGGGACCCTGAGCCTGCCAAGTAGTAGGGACAGCGGTGGGGGTGGGGCTTGCTTTCTCAGCCCGATTGATTGTCATCTGGCATTTTTCTTAGAGCGCGTTTGTAACCCTCGGGGTGGTTCCCAGGTGCACCTTCCTCCCTGCGTGGTGGGCCCTTACCCTAGTCTCCCGTGAGAAGGGTCCCTCCCGAGGGTGCTGTTGTCAGGAGCAGGGGCCCCTGTCTCATGGTGGCCAGTGCTCTGTTCTCTCCAGGCGGAAACTCAGGGTTTTCATCGTTTTTTCGGAAGCAGCTTTGTGGCCCCCGTTATCTGCGCCTTCATCCCTAGGGACATGGGGTAGCCTGCTTCTCCGGTGACGAATAGCGCAGGGAAGCAAAGTCGAGGCCCGATGACAGCACCCATGGACGGTGACCAGGTCTTCACACGTATGACAAGCAAACCCGTGAGTCCCTGGTGGAAGGCCACGCCCATGCCTTCCGTGAAAGCGCAGAAGGCGCAGGTTTTCCCGCAGACCTCGCCGCTGGTTCTCTGGACACCAGATCACGCCGGGGACACATCTCAGCCTGGTCAGAGAACACACTTCTTTCACCTCAGGCTGTGGGCAAGGGGTCGTTTGCAGACGGAGATAGAATTCTGAATAAGAGGACCGCCGGCTTTGTAAATCCAAATATAATTTGTGTGTATGTTGTAGTCTGACAATATTTGGGCAGAAGGACATCCTGAATACATATTTACAACATGTCATAAACTTACAGTTTGGAAGTATTATACCTTATTTATTTCACGGCAATACACTGAGTTCGGGATTTCAGCAATTCTTTGTATTAACCAGGACTGTTTTTTCTTTTTTTAATTTTTTGTGTGTCTTTATTTTATTTTGAGAGACAGAGACAGAGAGCAAAGAGGGGAGGTGCAGAGAGAGAGAGAGGGGGAGACACAGAATCTGAAGCAGGCTCCAGGCTCGGAGCTGTCAGCACAGAGCTCGACGTGGGGCTTGAACTCATGAACTGTGAGATCATGACCTGAGCTGAAGCCGGACGCTTAATCAACTGACCCACCCTGGCACCCCTAGCCAGGACTGTTTTGATGGCAAAAGACAAAGAACCCAAGAGGATGTTACTGGCTCACATAACCAAAAAGTTCAGCAGTGACCACCTTCAGGTCCAACTAGATCAAGGCGTTCAGGCAACTCAGTCCTGCCTCGGGGCTAGACTGGCCCCTCGGCAGGTGGGTACAGCACACACCTTATTACCAGCAGAGCAGCTTGGCAGCTGGCGGAAAGGGTTCTCTTCCTCCAGTCCCTGAGATGGGCTCATGTCCCATGCACGTCTATGAACTCCTCACTATGTATTGGGACATGATGGTGGCGACCTTGGCCCCACCTCAGTGGTAGACGGCTTCTCACGGGGAAGCCCAGGGTGCTCTTACTTTGAGAGGGGGAGGTGGATGCCTTGAGAGGAAAATGGCAGAGGTGTGCAAACCAGTGTTTAAGGGGCAGGAGGAGAGTGTTGGCAGCATGGATGAGGGTGTGATGGGCAGGGTGGCCCGTGGGTGGCGGGGTGGCCCGTGCATGGCTGGGTGGCCCCGGGCCCTCATGCTGGTAGGCCGCACATACACCACTGACCACCAAAGCAAGCCCCTGTGTATCCCGAAACCCCCTAAAATTGGGCTTCTCATGAGCACCTGTCCCTCTGCTGTTTCTATTTTTCTTTTCAATTTACTCCTGTTTTCATTAATTAAAAGGGAGCGAGGCCAATCCCAGGGTAAAGCAGAACTGGGGGAGGGCCATACCTGACACTTGTTCTCCCCGGTGAGTGTGGAGGGAAGATCTGGACCTTGTGGTCACTGTGGTCCAAGATGCACTCCCCCGTGCGCTCAAATTCAAGTCCACCCTTCCCAGGGAGAGCAGGGAACTCGTTGTGTTAAACACACACACACATACACACACACACACTTAGACTGACAGTTCTGTCAGGAAATTAATTTTGATCGATGATAAATAAAAGGGAAAAGTCTATAGACCTGAAGAATAAAAGATAACTGGGATCGGGGACCTTTCTAGAACGAAATAGCAGCAGCGCACTCCCTTTGGACATTTGTTTCTTATATAATTGTAGGTGCTCATAAATTCTAATGCTTTCATCTCTTTACAGATTTTTTTTTACAATGTAATGCCATCAGTTTTACATTTTTAAGATCTCTCTGTAACACTAACCAAATGGTAATTCCCAGGGGCTCCCAAGAGAGCAATTATGTGATTTTATGCTCTAGTCCTGCGTGCATAATCACTTTGACAAAAACAATATCTTCATAGGAACATTCTGAGTAATAAGTATCTCAATTTGATTATCTTATTTCTTCAAATATTTATTTGCTATATCGTTTACATTTATTTACCTGGCAAGGAACTTTTGCTCAAAGAATTGGCCCACTTGTGAGAAATGGAGTCGGCCCGCGTCTGTTTTCATGTCACCTTCTGTCCCTTTGGGGACGCCCAGAGCAGAGATCCAGCTTACAGCTGAGTCCTCACCGCCTCCTGTCCCTCTGTCCTTCCCTCCCTGCCTGGAAATACCCGACGTTTCTCTGTAGTTT
The DNA here is from genome assembly GCA_004023785.1 of Mungos mungo. NCBI lineage: Eukaryota > Metazoa > Chordata > Mammalia > Carnivora > Herpestidae > Mungos > Mungos mungo. The sequence continues at coordinate 106,880 of PISW01001869.1, forward strand.
GAGGATTATGTCCATTTTGTTAAGGAAACCTACTACCGTTTGTTATTTTATCTGAACTCCACTGAAAGCAAATCAGCAAATCAGCAAATCAGCAAATCAGCAAATCAGCACTGTTCTCATCCATACCGAGAAAAGTGCGTTTTCTAGACCTAAGAAGGCACGGTAAATTCATATAATTTTTTTATATTAATAAAACGTTTCAAATAGGGATTTTGTCTGTTTTCTCCCTCGTCTGCTCGATGCCTGGTGCTGGGTTGGCATTCAGTGAGGACTGATTTTGTGGAGATAAATGTTGAATGAACCAATGGATTCCAACTCGACAGAAAAAGACAGAAAATAACGAAACAGGAGCTTCCATCCAGCACAGAGATGGACGTTTGTATTTTGCCACATTTTATCCTTTCTTTTCATAAATAATACTGTTAGAACTGGGGTCCACTAGTATTTTTATGCACATTTTCATCCTTTACAATATATTTATGAATCCATAAGCCACAGAAGCGATTACTTGTGGGGTTTAAACATGTAAAAATGCTATGATATACATTAAATTCACCCTTCTAATAAATCATTTCTCTAGACCCATCTCTATTTTTCTACAGAAACGATGGCACCAAAATAGTGTACTTCCTGGTCGAGGGTTGGTGAGCCTGGGGGGTGGGAGCACAGATGTAATCAGGGCCCAGAGGTGGCTGTCCTTGGGCTCAGACCAATCTGGGTTATGAAATTAGCCTGGAGGGGAGAGAGGATGATGTCAGAGCCTAATGTGATAACATTGCCGTGGGCTCTTCTGGCAACGGAGCGGGCTGCTTTTGCTTTTTCTTTTTTCCTTCGTTTATTGAGACGTGTGTTCCTTTTGTCATTAAGTCGATGTCATCGCTGGTGTGACTTGGGCCTCCAGTTGTTTCCGGTGCCCTGATCGTGAAGGACGCCTCACGGCCCGGAGATTCTCTGGGTCAGCAGACCCTACATGCTGTCAGCCCTGGTCCAGACCCCGGGGTTGAGCGTGTGTCGGAGTTTCTGGGATTTCACACAGGCAACATGCGCGTCGTGGGTGTTTTCTGCGCCCGCCTCCCCCGGCCGGCCCCCACCCCCACCCCGTCCCGCCGTGGAGCCCCGGGCACTGCTGCTCCGATATTTCTCTGCAGCAGAACTTTGCACTTTTCATTCCGAGTGGGACAGACAAGGACCGAATGGAGCCTCCTGTTAATTCGGGCCAGGTGTTTTTGGCAGGTGAATCATGAGAATTCTTTTTCATTTTTCAGATATTTTTCGATTTTGGAATTATGGATTGGTGATTGTAGCTGTTTGTGATGATGATTATGATTCCATTTTCAATTCACATGCTTTCTGGCCAGTTGATGGCATCGTGCCTGTTTATTAGCCCGGACTGCGCTCCTCCCTCCCTCCCGTCAGCTCCTCTACCTTCCTCCCACCCCCCTTCCCCCCTTCCCTCCTCCCTTCTCCCTCCTTCCCTCCCTGCCTCCCTTCCTTCCCTCTTTCTCTCATTATTTCAGTAAGATTGGGAGAGACACAGCAGTGTGCATGGTCTTTCAGGACTCAGGTTTTCAAGTCCGGCAGATCCACGGCCCCGTCCTGCTGCTCGTTCCCTGTGTGACCATTGTTCCACGTCACTCCCGGGACTTGATTCCTGAGGTAATCATCACATCTGCCTCCTCAGGGATATTGTGCAGACACAACAAGGGGTGGGTGTGAAAACACTTAAAACGGTTCCCAGCACACAGCTAGTGACCAGTGACTAGCAGCTGCTGTCATTGCTGCTGTTGGCGTGACGTACAACATTGTACCACGTTTGCTGTTCTCTGTTGAACAATGAAGTTACTCATATTTAATTCTTTAAAATTGTGGAATGAATTTGGTCTTTGTGCACATGTAAGTTATTTGGTAATAACTGCCTGAAAATATTCTCCATCATGGTTATCTCCACCAGCCTTAGCTTTAAATGTCATGTGAGGGTTTGTTGTAAATAGCCATGCCTGACCACACAAGGGTACAAAGTGCTGCCTCCTGTGATTATAGACAGATGATAGATAGATGATGGATGGATAGGTGATAGATGAGTGGATGGATGGATGATAGATGATAGATGATGGATGGATGGATGGATTAAAGATGATAGATGAATGGATGGATGGATAATAAATAGATGACACATGGAGGGATGGATGGATGATAGATCAATAAATAGATTATAGATGGATGGATGGATGGATAGTTAGATGATACATAGATGAATGGATGAATAATAACTATATGATACCTGATGGATGGATGATAGATAGATAGATAGATAGATAGATAATAGATGGATGGATGATAGATGGTAGAGGATGGATGGATGGATAATAAATAGACGGTGGATGGATGGATGGATGATAGATGATTAATGAATGGATGGATAATGAATGGATTGATGGATGGATGATGGATGATAATAGATACATTGGTAGATAGATAGATAGATAGATGGATAGGTGAGAGATGGATGGATAAATGGATAGACAGATATTCTTCTGAATCCTAAGAGGTTGTGAACAGGAAGTGCCATGAAATACCCTGGGATTCTATATTTAGTATGAACCAAACATCAGAGAATCTTTCCAAAAGGAGAAAAGGAGGAATTCATACAGGCAGAGGTCATTTCTTTGCTCGGCATTCGTAGCCCTGCCAGAGTTCATTGCCTCCATTTCCATCAGGAAGTCAGACACATGGAGGTAGATGTGACCCCGTGAGCCACCCTGGGAGGGCCGTGCAAGCACAGCGCTGCTTGCGGTGGATCTGGCTTTCCGTTGCCGAAGCCCCTCAGCCGTGGTTATGTCAAGATGCTCCCCCTCCTCCCCAGAGGAGCACTTGGGATTTCAAGTTGGTTATTGCAGGGGCTTGAAGACGGAGCCTCATTTGGCCCATTAGTGAACAGACGGGGTGTGCGCGCAGCGCTTTGCCGGGTCGCGGTCCTCTCTGCAGCGAAGATGTGTACGATCCGGAGGACTAATGTCTTAAACTTGTGATTCCATTTAGTTCTTTCTTCGCCAATTTGAATGTTATGGTTGATTACAAGTACATAATAAGACCCTTTCTGTGATTGGCCTTTTCATTTCTCTGGGTAAGTGGAGTGCCTCTCGGTGTGTTTTTATTTGTCTTCCCTTTCCCCCCGATCTCCCGCTCACGTGTGCTTCTCTGCACACCCGGCCGGGGTGTCCCGCGGGACCGTCGGCTCCTTGTTCGTGTTTCAGACTTGAAAGTAGTATTCAAATGCAGCCGTATTTTACAGATTGGCAATTTTGCTATAATTAAGCTTCATGAATATGAAGATTCTTGTAGAATTCCCACGAAGCCCCATGGTGAGAATTTGCAATAAAATTCCTTCTCGGCTCTCTGTGCCCTATTAGAGTGTCAGTTTGGCTCAATCACAGTGGATGTTTCCTCCCAGGAAGGGCATCCACATTTTAGATCATTTTTAAACCTTGGCAGAAGTGGTCTGAGAGGCACATTCGTTCAGACGGCTTGACAAAAAAACGAAACAAAACCCCAAACCAAAAAAACCCCAAAACAACAGCAATAACACTCCCCCCAGCTCCCCCCCCCCCAAAGGTCAGTATCTTCACAGATCCAGGGATTTTCAGAAATTAAAGGCTAAAGTTCAGGAACTGGGAGGAGACGACATGTGAGGAATGGCCTGTGTTATGTCTTCTGCTGTGGTCAGCTTCATCCCTGCAAAATCTCAGAGTGAGCCAGCAACCTCTCTGTAACTGAGAGGAGCGTCTTCCTGCCGGATGGCTCTTTTGCGAGGACTCTGGGCAGGGGAGCACCACCCGCCCGGTTCCTTCCCGCCCAGAAGCAGCTCCTGAATTGGGGATCATTGTTGGTTTGTACTTGTTTATTTACTTTTGTAAACAGGTGATGCATTCGTAATCAAAACCTCAAAAAGTAATTTTATTTTGTTTTATTTTATTTCTTTTATTTTTGAGAGAGAGAGAGTGAGCATGAGGAGGGGAAGGACAGAGAGAGAGGGAGACAGAAGACCCGAAGCAGACTCTGTCAGTGTAGAGCCCAATGCGTGGCTTGAACTCATGAACGGTGAGATCATGACCTGAGCTGAAGCGGACGCTTCACCTTCTGAGCCCCCAGGTGCCCCCAAAAGGTATTTTTTAAAGTATATAGAGGAAATTCCAGTTTCACCACAAACCCTCACCCTGGTTCCCCAGTAGGCATGCCCCACTGGCAAGTAGGGACCTACTCTCATTCTCTCCCTTTGTGTTCTGTCCTGGAAATTCTCTGTGTATGCATACATACAGGAGTGAAAGTGTTCTGCTTTGTGCCCGTAGGATTTACCCATGAGCATGGCGTTGGCTGCCGGGCTGAGCACTCCCTCATCTAAGGGCCACATTCTGTCGTCCAGGAAATGGTGGCCACGGTGTTTCAGGATGAATCCTGCTGCTCTGTGCAGCTGTCGGGGTCTCCTGTGCTCAGCTGAAAGGATAACCTTGGACTTGGTCCATTTTAATTTTTTTTTCCTTGCAGTTTGAGAGGCACTTGAACTAGCCCCCTGATGTTGCTTTTAACATCTTTTACATTTTAAAAAGAGTTGTACTCTGGTTTATTTGCTTTTATTGTCTGTGAAAATGGCCCGAATAATTAGGCCAACAGAGAATTGCATCTTAAGGGCTAATTATTGATGGATTCCTCATGTCAGCCCCAAAGTAACCTCTGGGGATGGAAGATTGGATGGGGCCTCTTTGCCTGTGAAGGAAAGCGCCTCTTGACTCAAGTTTCAGTTAATCTAAGATCACGCTGAGGTGATTTATACCCTCTACCCTGCGGTTTAGGAAGATGGCCGCCCATGTTGGGCGATACCACGGAATCAACCCGCTCCTGCCCCAAACTTCCGTACGCTGCAGGATTTGGCAGAAAATGGAGTCATTTAGAAAACCTTTAGAATGTTTTATGAAGCAGTAGACATTTTTATTTTAAAATTTATTTAATTTTTAAAATGGTTGCTTCTATTTTCTTGGTAGCCATAAAATTCGGGGGGTGCCATACATGCATTCAGGGCGTCATTGAAACAGTGCTTTCTACGCAGCTGGGACCTACTATTATTTTTGACTCCAATCTGCATTAGTTCGTATGAAATGAGGGACCTGCCACCATCACACCCTTCGTGAGACTGAACCAAAAGGGGTCTGTTGGCTTCTGTTTCTTGCTTTCTTTGCCGTGGGTGTGGACTGACCAGGCCTGGCCATTTTGTCTCCATGTCATATACAATTAAACTCTAGCCATTAAATTGCCACCATCAAAGACAGCGAGGAAGAAAAATGACGTTATTGCAGTTCATTGTCTCGAGGTAGACGCCACAACAAAAGCAGTGCAGAAACGTGGCAGCGAGAGCGCACGGAATGATCCGTCGTGTTCCATCGCAGGCGTGTGCCGACAAACACGCTTTGTACGGAAGCGTCTAGCAGGGCGTTTCGGCTCTCCCTGTCAACTTGAGGCCAGGGCGCAGAAATAACACACAGAGTCCGTGTGACAGTGCAGCCACTAATGGAACCAGCGACAATAGCTTTCGCTCGGGCACAACAGGGCTTGGCGGCGAGGTTTGCCATCACAGATGAAAATTGTTCACGTTAGGAACTTGAAGACGCTCGTGAGGAGCCTGGAAGTCATTAGCGTGCGTGTGTGAAAATAAAATAGAAACTCTAAACAAGGATAGAGGGTAACCTTTTAGAAGGGGTACAAAGGACAAAATGAGACGAGAGTAATATTTTAGGTTCCTGACAAAGGGAACCGGCGAGAGGCATAGTCCTCAAACACCTGGCTCCTGGCAGAGTGTCAAATGCGTGTGGCATGTCTGGGTCCGTGAGTCACACAAAGGCAGAAGCCAGAGTCTGTGTCGTCCTCTGGCTGCTTCCGAGCCTGCTTGAGCCCACGATCGGGTCGGTTCCCCGGCTGGACTGAGCAGCTTGATGGTGGAGATGAGGATTTCATTCATGAGGCTGCATCTTGACCGCTGGGCTAGAGTCTAGTACTTCCCAAGTGTGGATAGCATAGGAATGGGCCCTAAGGACGCCCACGCCCTCACTTCCAGGACCCGTGACAGTGCTAGTCCTTTGAAAAGGACTTTGCAGTTATGATTGAGGCTCTTGAGATGGGAACGTGTTTTGGGTTATCTTGGTGGGTCCTAGGTAATCACACGGGCCTTATCAGGGACAGAGGGAGAGCAGGGTCAGATTCAGAAGGATCTAAGGCGAGAAAGACTCTCTTCACCACTGCCGGCTCTGAAGATGGAGGAAGGAGCCGTGTGCCAGGGGATGTGGGCACCTCTTGAGGCTGGAAAAGCAGGGAGCAGAGCTTCCCTCGAAGCCTGCAGAAGGTACGGCCTTGCCAACAGCCAGTGAGATCCGTTTATGGATCAGATCTCTAATTCGGTCAGAAAATAAATTTGTGTTGTTGTTCTTTTATATATAATTAAACAACTAAACAATGTTTTTTAACGTTTATTTATTTTTGAGAGAGAGAGAGCAAGCAGGAGAGGGGCAGAGAGAGAGGGGGACACAGAATCCGAAGCAGCTCCAGACTCTGAGCTGTCAGCACAGAGCCCGATGTCGGGCTTGATTCCAGGAATGGTGAGATCATGACCTGAGCCTAAGTAGGGTGCTCAACTGACTGAGCCTCTCAGGCGCCTCTCCATGTGCATTGTTCGAAGCCACCAAGCTAATTTGTTTCCGCGGGCACAGGGAACTGATGCAGCAGTCACTGTGGGACGGGTCCCTTGCTGCCCGGGACCTGTGACGTGTGCTGGGACCAGAGCAGTGCCAGCAGTCGCTGGTCCTGGTCCCGTACCCACACTGGAAAGGCAACAATTCGACCTAGAAATACATTCCCTTTTGAGCTGTTGCATGTGTCTCCCATATCCGGTGTTTGTGTTCATTATCCAGATAGCCGGTGCAATTTGTACCAGGAAACAAAAAGAGCTTCACCAACCTCTCTAGGTAACGACTACCTCTTTCCCTCCCCTTACGGGGGACGTGGGGGCCCACTCAGGATCATTATTTGGCATGTTCGGTGTTCAAGACACAGGGGTGGAAAGGTCCAGGGCATCTGGACGGTTTACATACAGCTGGATGATGGTCAGTGTCTTGCTTTCTCACGCAGATGTGTGGTAGCCTGTAAGCCGGCCACATTTTGGGTCGTGTTGAAAGTCCTGGGTCTCGGAGTCATGAAATGAAAAATAGCCACCGCTGAACTCTAACCTGATGAGTTTGGACAGTGAAAAGTTGCAGCAGGAATATTTGCAATAGACAAGATTTGTGAAGTGACATAGTTTGCGTTCTGATTATACCAAAAGTTCTGTCTTATAACGTGGTTGGCACTGTTCAATCATTGACCTGTCCCTAGCAATTTTACCATTTTGGGTAAGGAAACCAGACCTTGGACAGTGGTTTATGTAATGGGATTTCTTGGAGGGCAGTCAAATTTATTTAGTTATAATAAAAACTCACATCAAATTTGTCACAATATTTCAGATGTTACTTTGTATTGTTAACTGAAAACTGATGTTTGATCAGCTTTTTTCTTTGAACTGTTAGATTTGAAACATTTAGTGAGCTATTTATGGCTAGTTTCTCAAACATGTCTGATGGAGAGACAAAGATTCAAAATCACTTTGCAGAAAGAAGGGTATAATTATCAGAGAAATGGTACTTACACCCTAGGGACTAAGGCCAGGTTGTTGAATTTGTAATTTAAGAGCACACTGATTGGCCTTTCTAAGCTATAATTACAGTATATACATCTTTACAGTAACGTTTGGCTGATGCCAGTCTTTTTTTAAATTTTTTAAAATGTTTATTCATTTCTGAGAGAGAGAGAGAGAGAGAGACAGACAGACAGACAGACAGACACACAGAATCCAAAGCAGGCTCCAGGCTCTGAGCTGTCAGCACAGAGCCTGATGCGGGGCTCGAACTCATGAACTGTGAGATTGTGACCTGAGATGAAGTTGGACGCTTAACTGACTGAGCCACCCAGGCGCCCCTGGCTGATGCCAGTCTTGTGAATTTTAACAACTCCTATAATGCAGAAGCTGATACAGTGATAATTATAGGGTTGGAAAACTTAACCTTCACTGTGGTAGATCAGGTTGGCCCAGTGAATATTCATGGCTTGAACTTTCCCTCCTTTAAAGAGCCAGAGCACAATTTAAAACAACTTTATGTCTTTAAAGGGGTAGAGAATGCACAGGGTCATAGTTAAGAGCAAAGGGAGAAATTGGAAGAAGAGCCCGGGGCTGGGGGGGCCATGTCCCATTACACGTATGCTCCTGGCAGGATGCCTGCACATTGAGGGGTGGGCACTGAGCTACTCGGGAGTTATGATTGCGCCTGGGGGCAGTCCAGTTCTCCCTGGAGAGTCTAGAAGGGACTGCAAAGAAGCACCAAAGGTTTTGTGCTCCCTGGCCTTTGCAGCCAGCATGCCAGCCCCACTGAAATTCAACGACATGCCAGGTCTCCATGTCCTGTTTATTTCATGTTCCATTTTCCCTGTGATCCTTTCTATATTTTATATTTGAGGTCACTATTCCTGGCCTCTTTAAATATTTCATCCCAGGAAGAAAAACTAAGATGAGCTCAGAGAAAAGAAGTGAGGTTTGGAGGAAGCTCAGTGGGCACAGAACTGACTTTAGATCAAGCCAATGACTCATTATTTCTCTTCGGGAACAAGAAATCACAAGTCAAGGTACCAGTGAGCACCTGCTTCTTTCGGTGATTTGCAGGGTAGTTAAGTTCTGGGCCTTATGGTCCAGCCACATGTCTCTCTCTTCAGTCATGATGCTTCTCCCAGCCGACTTCCTTCCTTGGCTGGAACAGCACGGTGGCACTTTATCCCTGGCTTCCTCCCTGACAAGGGACTCTCTGGTTAACACAGCTCTTTCATGGCCCGGAGCGTCGTGGCCCAAGGTGTGGTTTTCATTATGCACTATCTGCTCTGTACCTGTTATAGTCCATAGAGGGTACATCTTTACTGTCACAAGACTGTTTTTGTTCATTTGTATTTTTATTTTTGAGGGAGTGAGAGTGAGAGTGAGCACGAGTGGGGGAGGGGTAGAGAGAGACACACACACACAACCCAAAGCAGGCTCCAGGTTCCGAGCTGTCAGCACAGAGCCCAATATGTGGCTCAAACCATGAACTGTGAGATCATGACCTGAGCTGAAGCTGAATGCTTAACCAACTGAGCCACCCAGACGCCTGACAAGACTGTTTATATAATCCATTGCTTTGGAATATTCCATGTACCAAAAAACATGTTTTTTAGTTTAAGCAGCATTTTCTTTCCTTCTTCCCTCCACTCCTCTTTCTTTCCCATGAATGACCTTTAGTTTATGGAGAAACCATAGCAAATACACTGGGTGGCTTAGTCAGTTAAGAGTCTGACTTTGGCTCAGGTCACGATCTCACAGTCTATGAGTTCAAGCCCCGCGTCGGGCTCTGTGCTGACAGCTCGGATCCTGGAGCTGCTTCACATTCTCCCTCTCCTCAATTTGTACTCTGTCTCTTAAAAATAAATAATTAAAAATGAAAAAAAAGTTTCCTCTCTCTCTCTTATCTCTTATCTCTCTCTCTCTCATCCTAATTGAGTTGGATGTTAAAGTGAATGGGAAAAGCTCCCTGTGTAATAACTACATGGTGGTTAGACCCTTGACCCAGGACCACCAGACAAGGACTATGTTTTGCCCACACAGACAAAGGGATGCATGTTTATTACATGAGAGAGGTGGGGGGGACCTTGTGGTCCTGCTGCATGGCTGTGTGGTTGGCCACCCCATTACCTACTTGTTCTGTTTTACTGGTGGATATAAACTAACTAGTGAATGGCTTTAATAGGGCGGCCTTGAAGCCTCACGGTCTTCCATATGTATATAGACTGGCTTCCATTTTCACTCCTTCCCCATAGTTCAGCTAACAGGCTTCTGCACTCCGGCCAGATTTCATCTTTGTATATCATCATCTCTAATAACAGCTTTTGCTCTTGGCCCATAGTTTGCATGGCTCTTTATCAGGGATTTCATATTCAGTTACTACGTTTTTGTGGCTCCGAATGCCTATGGAGCATATCAAACCAAACCATGAGAAAGTCTGTGGATTGTTATTCCCGCGCTCGACAATTTCCTTGATGGCTGTAGCTTCCAGGATATCAGACAACCCCCAGAGAAGGAAGAAAAGGGGAGATGTTAGGGAGAAAAGTCGTAGAGGGAGAGTACATAAATTCTTCATGAAAGACTCCATTAGACTGCTATACTGGGAACATGTCATTGCTTTGACACTCACACCGTGTGTTCCTGTGGCCAAATCTGGAAGAAAACGATGCTCCCCCCGCCAAGTCTCCTTATTTGTAAAACATAGTAAAAGACTGAGTTGTCTGACTTTTAGTTCCTTCAAAAATAATTTGATACATCTTAGAGTTCTTTTAAATCTGTTGTTTTGAGACAGAGAAGGGAGGGAGGGGCAAAGGGAGAGGAAGAGGGAGAGAACCTGAAGCAAGCTCCACGCCGTCAGCACAGAGCCCGATGTGGGGCTTGATCTGATGACTCTGAGATTGTGACCTGAGCTGAGATCGAGAGTTGGAGCTCACCCTACTGAGCCACCCAGACACCTCTTAAATCTGTTTTTAAATGAAAACACATCATAAATCCCCTCAGATTGTGAGCTGTGTATCCCATGTTTCATGTTCCAGGATTGTCATGTTTGTACATGTGCCCAGAAGGGTGTTATCTGCAGACAGATCACCTCAGTCCTCCCCAAAGACTACTTGCTGCAGAGAGAAATGTCATAAGATCTGAGTTCGGCTTTATACTCTTATTAGAAAGAGTAAATTCATTCATCCCTCCAGAAAGCATTTGCTGAGCATGTACTATGTGATGGCTTTTCTCACACTGAAGCAGAGCCCCGGAACCACCCCCATTTGAGTCTTCGTCTTCGACTTGCTGAATCAGAGCCTCCGGGCTGGTTAAGTTGGTGAAGTTGAATGCTTAACAGAATCCAAAGTGCACAATGACTTTTCTTTTTTTTTTTTACTTTACTTTTTTTCCAGTTTGATTAATCAGTCCTTGACTTCCATCACTGTCTTGGCGTAAGGTGCACAGTGTGTTGGTTTGCCTGCATCTATTGTGAAATGGTCAGTACAATAGGTTTAGTTAACAGCCATCACCTCTTACAGACACAATGAGAAGAAATAGAACAAAAATATCTCCTTGCCCTGGGAACTCTTAGGCTCTCTTAACTTTCCTGTGTGCAGTGCAACAATGTTAGCCAGAGTCAGCATTTCGTGTGTCATATCCCCCACGTGTTTATCTCCTACATGGACGTTCGTACCTTTGCCCTCCCCCCAGGTCACCCTTCTGCTGTTCCCACAGCGTTTCCTGTGCACAGTGGGCCACATCGCCTCAGCACAGCAGAGTGTGTGTCCATTTGCTGGGCAGTCAGGACAGAAAGTGTGGACTTGGCAGCTTAATCAACCCTAGTGCCTTGTCTCAGTCTTGAAGCTGGATGTCCAAATCAAGTTGTCAGCAGGGACACTTCCTCCTGAGGGCTCTCTCCTTGGCTTGTAGACGGCGGCCTTCCTGGCGCACCTACGCATGGTCTCTCCTCTGTGTGCCTGCCCCCGGCGTCCCTCCACAGGCTTACACGACCTCTTCTTATGAGGACACAGTCAGATTGCATTAGGACCAACTGCGAGGCCTCCTTTTAACTGAAACTCTGTAAAGAGCCTATCCCTACACACAGTCGTGTTCTGACGGTCACATTCCGTCACAATCTGTTGGGGTCAGGACTTCAATGTACGAGTGGGGGGCTGTGGGCCCTGTTCAGCCTGTGACAGCTGGACTGGCTGCACTCTTAGCTGGTGTCCCGTCTGCTCTGTGGAATATGCTAGTCGTTGGAGAGTGGACACGCTTCTGTTCTGGGCCTCGGGGAGCCTCCCAGGGAGGCTTGTGTAAACGGAACCAAACCAAAGTATCTCAGGCTACTGGATCATGACGCTCCAGTATTTGCAAGTTTCCTATTGATAACATGTTGCTCGCTCGTAAAATATGTTTTCCGTCCAAGTTAGAGACAATAAAACGGGCAGTCAGGTCCTTGACCAAAGGTCACCCAAGTGTGAGAGTTGAGAATATCAACTCGTTTTACTTAATTCAAGATATTGAAAAATATTAAGTGTTTCTTTATACACAGTAGCCATCACACACATCCAACTTATGCAGATAGGAGCTGGGTTTAAGAATTTTACTCTATCCCTCTGCACACTTCCTCCATCTACCCCTCCCTCCATTCACCATCCACTGGAAAACATATTAGTCTGTTCCAGAGGCTGTGCTACATGCCAGAAACACAAGTCAGCCTGAATCTGTGCAGTCACGGCACAGAGTCTGGGGTCCAGGCTCTTACCAGGGCAAATCTGACCCCCTCACCGGCCCTCTGGGGGGGCTGGCCCCCAGGATCATGGCAGGTGTATCGCGATCCCAGGAGAACTGGTAAAAAGGCTTCCAGGTAGACTCGACACTCATCTCCGGAACCAACATCTTCTGTGAGTGGGGGTGGAGACTGGGGTTCTAGACTGAGTCTCTACAGTTACATCTGTCATGGCTTTTCACGGGAGCTTTCCGCCATGACTAGGGCAGTCCTTCCCTGCCATCTGCCCCCACTGCAGTGCTCGTCCCCAGGGTCTCTTCATCTTGTAGCCCAGCAGCAGCCCCTCCTCCACCGTGAAGCCCAGTCAGTGGCTAACGCCAATGTAGAGACTTCCGTCTCTGAGATCCTTCTGGGTTATGGAGCACTGTCATTCCAAGATATGTGCCCCTGGAAAAATTACTTCACGGCTCTGAGCCTCCATTTTCCCGTCCAAGAGCCTCAGTGTGAATAACCACCATTGTATTGTCATGACACCATAAGGGTAAATGAGAGGACGTCTATAAATCATCCTGGACGGTATTGGCACATAGTAGGCCCACAGGAAATGGAACATTCTCCCACGGCTTGTGCCAGCCACTGAATTTTGCTACTTTCTTTTATTCTCTAGGTCAAAAGAAGTAGAGCAAGAGCCACAAAGATTAACAAAAAAAAAGAAAAAAAAAAGAAAGAAAGAAAGAAAGAAGGTGAAACATTAAAAAAAAACCTGTGACACGTTGGTCTTTATTTTTTTTTTCCCTCCAAGTGCATCAGAGATTTATTCACAGGAGTAACTTTTGCACTTTACTTGTTTTTGGTCTCACAGTGTCTGGCAAAGAAAGCAGTGTGCACGTAGTAGATGTTTAACATCTATTATTAAAGGGCCTTTCCCTGGAAGGATTGAGTAACAAGCGTGGCAGTGCAGCGCATCCATTGGGAACGTGTATTCCCACAGCTATGCCCCCCTCTCCACTTTAACTTTGCATAATATCTTTTACCCGTTGATGCCATGTACTATGTGGATGTGTGTTTTTTAAAAATATTTTTATTTATTTTTGAGAGAGAAAGAGAGAGACAGTGTGAACAGGGGAGGGTGAGAGAGAGAGGGAGACACAGAATCTGAAGCAGGCTCCAGGCTCTGAGCTGTCAGCACAGAGCCTGACGTGGGGCTCGAACCCATGAACCATGAGATCATGACCTCAGCTGAAGTCGGACACTCAACTGACTGAGCTACCCAGGCACCCTATATGGATGTGTTTTGAAAACTGATACTATTACTTATCATTTTCAAGGGTCCTAGGAGTGATTCAACTCTTATTATTTTTTGCTACTGCATGTCTTTGAAATGCTGGCTAACTTGGCTTTTACCAAAGTATCTCCATTTTGGAACAGAAAAATCCACTGAATTGGAACCAAATAGATTCTTCTCTGATGTCTTAAGATCAGGGTATTCTAGAACTTCCCTTCTAGATATTTTCAATTGTAGTAAGTCTTTTGTGATACATACTTAAAAGAAGGAAAGGAAAACGCTGCTGTTGAAAGCCCCTGGCCTCTGATGACCAAAATGAAACACCCAGAAAAGCATTCTGGCTTGTTTCCATTGAGTGTCCGCCTGCCCGACTTAAATACGGCCTGGCAGGTGGGCATTAATACATGAAACGTGAGCCCCTTTGGCGCATCTGGAAGAAGAAGAGGCACCTTGAATACTTAACCAAGGTGCCTTTTCCCACCAGTGGCTCCGGTGTCTTCCGTGTCCAGCACCCATGGGGTCTCGGTGACATGAGCCTCGATGTCCAGCACACAGACCGCACGGGTGTGGCCACCAGGACCTTAACGTGGCTCGCTAGACGCATCTTACCCACACTGCCACACGCTGTCCACCGCTGTAGAAGAACATTTCCGTGTTTAATAGAGGCGAGAGGGAACACAGACACCGACTTACACATGTAACCCTTCCTGCCGCGGGTTTGCTCCGCATTTCTGGGGGCAAGCGTTTTCCATACGGATGGGCTCCCCCTCCCCCTTAAGCCGCAGGGTTTCCTGCACGCTACTCTTCCCACGCTGGCACAATGGAGTGGGTAGCGACTGTTTATATTTCTTTCAGAGAGTGGAAATGTTTTCCTAGATTGCTTTCACATACTGTTTGAAAGCATTGTAGAATTTCTTCGCAGCTTATCCAACATCTCCCCCTTGGAGTGTGTGTGTGTTGTGTCTGCGATGTGTATGTGTGCATGTGAGATGTGTTTTTGTGTGTGTTGTGTGTGTGGATGTGTGTGTGTATTTTTCTGTTGTGTATGGCGTATGTGTAGCGTGTATGATGTGTGGGTCTGGGGTTTTTTGCATGTGGTGTGTGAGGTGTGCATGTGATGTGTGGGGGTGTGTGTGGTGTGTGTGGTATGTGTGTGATATGTATGTGTGTGCTGTGTGTGTGTGTTTTGTGGTGGCAAAGGCAGGGGAAGTAGGACAGAAAAACGGGAGCTACTCGTTCTGTTCTTTTTCTGCCGTCTTCCTTTCTCTGTAAACCTGTGGGTATATATAGAAGCACTAATGGCAGGTTGGGTCCTTGCACAGACGACAGGTGTCTGAACCAACGTCTTTCCCCCCCCCTTCTTTTCCTTCTTCCCTGTGCCCCCTTTGCCGCCCCAGCTGGCTCCTGGAAGACCCAGCCCCCGGCCCCCCCACACGCATCCGCCAATCATTGGCTGTGCGTGAACCCAGCCCACTTTCTTCCTAGCTTCAGATTATTGACTTCCCCGACTACACTTCTCGCCCAAATTGTAGGACGCGGTTCACACCCCAGTGAAGGCAGGCGCTACCCCTCTCCCCTGCTTCTCTTGTGTGTGGGAAGCCGCGGATCAGAGGCTGTTCGGGTGACACACATGCGAGGGGCACGGCCCAGAGTCGACTCCGGGTCCGTCTGACTTCGGCTGATGTTGGCACCGCTCATGGTCACGGCCGTGGGGCGGGGTCTGTGCATCCCCGCCGTGGCCCCTTCGCTGGGGAGGAGCCCCGGGGGCAGCGAGCTGCAGTGGCTCCTGCAAGAGTGAGGGCGTCTGCCTCCAGCTCTGCTCGCAGGTCACACCCCTCCCATGGTTCTCTGCCCCTTGCTCTTCCCAGCCCTCCCCCCCCACCCCCCCGGCCCCACCATGGCTGCTCTGAGGCAGGTTTTCTCCAGCCGCACACTCGCCCCTGCTTTGCATTCTGCGCAGTGGTAACAGCAGGCTCGGAGGCTCATTAAGGGACTAATCAATTCCATGCCCCGCACCAGCACAGCAGATCACCGCCCGGGCAGAGCCATTAGCGAGTCGGTGCATTAACACATGGCATTTCCATGAATCAATATGGAGCCCATGTTGAACAAGCATGTGTGTGTGCTTTTTCTCCCATTAAGGAAAATGGATGCCAGAAACAACTTTTCAGATGTTTTCAAGAACGCCTTATTGGAAGGGGAAAAGATTTTATTTTATTTTTTCTTGCAAAATCATGCTCTGTGCGGGCCCACTGTGGACCGGGATGGCTTTTATTTCTCCTGAGACTGTGTCATCCAGGGCTTAGAATTTGGAGTCAGACCCTCAGTAATCACGATGCACGAAATGCTCTTTAAAGCATCACAGCGACAACGAAACAAAACAAACCCTGTACAAATGGAGAGCACGTCACTTTACACATGGCGACTTCCTCTAAAATAGATATCATATCTAATATTAGCTAAAAACTGTGCTGAAGGCATGATTCTTCATAAGGGCTCTTCTGTCATTAATTGTTCTTTCAAAATAGTATAATTTTCTAGCCCACATAAATTAAAAATTAATCATACCGGCTGGAAGCCTGGTTGCTGACAAGAAACTCAAGTGTATTTCCCCACTGGTGAAATACTGCTTATGCCTTGTCGGGAGCTAACATGTCAATATCATGGCATCTTAAAATTGCTCTCACTTCTACTGAAGGGCTTTAGAGGGAAATTCGAGTAAGGAGCTCAGTCTTCCCGCTTACTGGACAATGTATGTAATTTGACAGCGGTGGGAGGGAAATCGACTTCTAGTCCTAAAATCCATGAGGACAATAACAGTGATGCGTGTTTGCATTCCTTGCTTACCCCAGACACAGGTGAATTTCTGCTCTACTTGGTCACTAGACACAAAAGGAATGAGTGTAAGGGAGATCGCGGTGGGTGGTGGAAAACAGGTGCAGGGTATTTAATGTGACCCGAATAATTAGCACACACAAGGAAATCCCCTTCTGAAGAGCCCTCAGAAAGGAAGGCTGCCGCGAAGTATTTTAAGAATACTTCCGTCATCTCGACAGGCTCTAAAATGAGCATTCTGTCAGTATAGATCAGGAAGAAGGCCTCCTTCTATTTTTAAAAAATACCCAACGTTCCTATTTTTCATATTTTTCTAGCCTGTAATTACTCTTAATCAAAGTACAACAAATAGTAAGCAGTAAAAATGAAATAAATGTGGAGACAGTTTGCCAATAACGAGGAGAAAATGTTCCATCTGTCTAGCCGCGAGTAAAATGGGTGTAATTACTGCTCATTTTTCTCGTAATTGCTGAGTTATTAGTTTAAAGCTTACACCCAACTGGGGTACAGTGAATACTCCCCCTTCCCTAATTACACCCCAGCTTTGCCGAGCTTGAAATCAGGGAACACAAGAGCGGGAGGACGACCCGAATTAACCCTGAGCGCTTGCCGAGCATTGTGACTGTCGGTTTAATTCGAATTTGATAAACTCCGGCTTCCCTTGCCACCCAAATACCAAACCATAGTGCTTGTCATTCTGTTTCCAGTTACAATTTATTTTTGGCCAATAATCTTGAATCCATTTCCAGTGACAGACTCATGAGGTGATTGTTGCTAGAAGTGATCCAAGCCGACTCCCTGCTTTGCGTTGTACGCGTTATAGTCAGACGCAATTTATTAACGTGCAGGGTTAGAGTCGCGCCTTGTTATCGAGGAAATTCCATCTGAAAGTTCAGGATTACACGTGGGTGGAGATACCCAGAGGCACAGATCACGTAGTAGGGTACATACAGAAAAGAAGACCCCACATCATTTCTGTTAAATTTGAATTGGAGCACTAAAGGCTGTTAAATTTGAATTGGAGCACTAAAGGCAAATAGAGCTGCGATTTTATTTATTCTTCTAGCACGTCGTCTTATCTCTGAGGCTCACGTACGAAAAACTAACCTCAGTTATAGGTCTGAGAAAGTCTGTAGATATTTTTGCCTATGACTATTGTAGGAAGAGTGGATTTTTCTGGGTTAATTTTGTCTGGATCCCTCTTTCTGTCTTAATGTCACCATATCTGAGTGACGGAGGTAGACTTGATCTGTATTGATCACTGGGGTCTTGGGGCGTTCTTAATGAAACCTGACTTTGCAGCGTGCCGCCAGAGAGAGGGATGACAGGGACATTTATTTGAGGGGCGTGTTCTCAGGCCATGCAGTATTTGTTGAATGAGATGCTATGCGCGGAAGCCAGGAGCTTCCTAGACCCAAATCCTCAGGCTGGCGTGGTATTTCTTTTCTTAGCAAGTCATTTGAGTTACAGAGGAGGAGACAATGGAAATACAGCACATTATGTTCATTTCATTCCCCTTAGCCGAAGCGATAGCAAGGCATATTTTTCTGTGCTAGAGATAACGACGCTGAAAAAGAAAAGAAATCGGTATGGTAAAATTTGGTATGGAATATTCCCTGGTGTAAACCTCACACTTTCAGAAAGAGGGAAGATGAGGAAAGGCCTTAGTGGTTATTAGAAAACCTAAAATCAAAGAATCAAAGTCATTTTCATTCCTGGCTGCAGGAGCAGCAAATCCCACCCCAGCCCCGCCCCCACCTCTCTCTGCAGAAGGAGAGAATATTTAACCTCTTGGTTGAGATAAGCTGGTGAAAATCATGGAACTGTATTTTAACAATCTTCCTTCTAAGCCCCCGAGACCTGCAGTCTCCCAGATCCTCTGAGCTCCGCATAAATGTCTTTGCCGCCAGATAGGGAGTGCATTACGCATAATCCTTTGGTTGTGCTAGCCAGCTGGGGAGCAGAGATAGGGGATGGTGGGGGCTTATGGCTTTAAAATGGTGCTGATACTTCACCCAAAAGCAGAGAAATGAAATGAGTATTTGCATAATCTATCAGAGTTCCCCAGCTTTCTTTCCATCTTCTTATCATGTTTAAAAAAATCTATTAAGAGAATATTAGAACAAAATGTATTTTCCTCTTCAGAGGACTCATTTTGCCTCTGTCTTTGGTCCTATAGGGCTTTTCATTTGTTTTAATGTTTTATGTAGTTTTTTTTTTTTTTTTTTTTTTTTTTTTTTTTTTTTTTTTTTTTTTTTTTTTTTTTTTTTGCTTTGTCCCTACTATTCTCTGTTTGCGTCAACAGCACGTTTAGGTCGATTCTTTTGACCTGAAGACTTAGTTCGGAGCGATCTTAAAATTATTATCGAAAAAGGTCCTAAGTAAATGCGAGTGTGGACATGGTGATATCTTATCTCCCAGAATTGAAATAGAGAAACCAAAATTCACTGTGTCAATGGTGTTTTAATTCCATGTAAATTTCTCCTGTGTCCTGAAAAGAAAACTTGATGAGGTTAATTCCTGAGGCGTTGAAAGGACTCCTCCTGGCTTGTCCACCGCCCATCAGACAGACACATTCAAACACACAGGCACCCACCCCCCCAGACATGCACACGTGTACATTAATGCTGACACGCGCTCAGACGTGTTCACTCAAGACATACAGACACACATTGGCGACACACACATACACACAGATAGATGCGCGTGCACGCACACGCACATACGCACAAACACACACAACTCTGAAGGCAGTGAGCCTTCTTTCTAGATTCTGGGCTGCTAAGACCGCTGGCCAGCCTGCCTCTCTGACTCCCTCTTTCTCCATTTTCTGCATCTTCCCTTTAATGTCTTAGCAATTTGCAGTCGTGCCATCATACCGAAACGGCTCCCCAGACAGTCACAGAGATGGTTCCATTGTGAAGTCCGGTGGTGGCTGCCCTGCCGGATCTCGCTCCAGCAGTGACCTCATTTGCTGTCCTCCCCCTCTCCTCCCGAGACCCCCTCCTGCCCTCGCCGGTTCTGTCCTTCCCCCTTGACCTTCTTCACGGCCCCTTCGTCTGCTGCTGACGGTCTTCCTCTCCATTCTCCTGCTCTGGCTGCCCCTTATCTGTGTCCTGTCCTCCTTAAACTCTGACCTCGGTAGCAGGTCCCCAGCTTCATTCCCCAAGTGGGTACTGAGCCCCTAGTACCTGCTGGGGGGCTGCAGATACAACAGGGAACAATCAAGAGAGACAAGCAAACGAGTATGATCAGAGGTTTTAGACTGTTGACCCCTTGCAGGAGGATGGTGGGTGAAGGCCTCTGGCAGAGGCGGACATCTAGATAGATGTGAAGGGAAAAGATGGGAGTGTATTTGGAAGAAGAGCCTTCCGGGCAGGCAGGAAGTGGAAAATTAGTGCTATTAGGTTTTGACAGCAGAAGCCACACAGGGCCTGTGGCTGAGACCACGAGAGCGCCACGCTGCAGTCCCAAGGTTCCACTGCGTGTGCCCAGCTGGGGTGCCGCTCTGCGGCCGGCTGTGCGTGCTGAGAGAACAGCCACTCCCGGGTCATCTTTACATAGAGGTGTTTACATTTTGTCTCTTGGAGGCTTAAGAATTTTTTTTTAACATTTATTCATTTTTAAGAGAGAGAGAGACAGAGCAGAAGCGGGGGAGGGGCAGAGAGGGAGACAGAATCTGAAGCAAGCTCCAGGCTCTGAGCTGTCAGCACAGAGCCCGATGCAGGGCTGGAACTCATGGACCATGAGATCATGACCTGAGTGAAGTCAGGTGCTTAACCACTGAGCCACCCAAGCGCCCTGAGATTGTTTTTTTTTAAAGAAATGTATCCCAATAAGTATACTTGAGAAGAAATAGCTGCTTTTTTTTCTTTTAATTAGTCTATGTTCCTGGGTCAAGAAAAAGATGGCAAACCCATCAGGTCTTTCCTTTGGAGGAAATAAGCTTGTATTTCCTGAATATGTCTCTCTCCAAGGGATACGCTCAGAGATCTTCTGTTGAACATTCCCTCCCACAACTCATGCATCCCTCGTGGATTCGCTCTATTTGTCTCCATTGAATTGTTCTTTCCCTACCTTCCTAACTGATGTTGTTTATGGGTAAGATCTCATCCCAAATTTCTAGCTAGTCTCCTTTTTCCCCCACTCACTTAATTGTCTAAATAGAAAAATCGGTATGTGTACTTTCTAGGGACATAAAGATAAAGGCTTCCCACGATTATATTGAGATGAACACGTTTCTTGACGCTGGGATTTTTGAGAGTTGTTTTAGATTTATTTATTTGCTTTATGCATATTTTATTTTATTCATTGCTTATGTAATTTATTTTGATGCAATTTTATTTCCAGGACCTATTGATAGCAAGTAGTGGGTGACAGATTTGAAACTATGGCTGCCCTGTCGCCTCTAAGTCATGGGTCTTCGCGCTCACATAAATGATGGGAAGGCAGGTTGTGGTCTCATCCTGCGGAGTCAGCGCATGCCCCCCAGGGCCACCACCACTTGATTATGAGGGCTGTGCGCTCCTCCATGACCGGGTGGTGGATGCTAGAGAAGAAATCATTTCAGGCTGTTCTTTCCTTCTGAACCAAGTACCACGTTCAGAGGTGTAATCTATAAAAGTAATTGTCATTCAGCATTTAAAAAAATTCTCTGGTGGTGATATATTAAATAAGAGAGAAGCACAGACTGGGAAGATATCAATAAACAATTTAAAGGCTGTTTTGGATAACAAATCGATATGGAACAATGAACGTAGGCAATACGAGGAAATGGGTAATTAAATTCCCACATGCTCTTTTGCAAAATCTCTGGGAATAAATCCTCTTTGGACAGATAAAAGGGCATAGTGTTGCAGGTGAATACCTTCAGTACAGGACCGAATGCAATGTAGGCACTTGTGGATCGGGATGTGTGAGTGGAATTCACTCCCCCTTGAAGGGGGCTCACACTGGATCACTGTGCTCAATCTTGGTTCCAGAGCCACTGGGCTTCATGTCCTTGTACCTGTGTGGCTCCTTCTTTCCAAAGCTACTGCACAAAGTCAAGACTCCATAAAAACTACGGGTTTAGAAATGAAGAGTGATTAAGAGCACTTGTGTTATTCTGAGTGAGCAATTTCAGTGCTGTAATCTGATCAGTCGTGTCTTCTCGGTAGGCACCGTGCGTGATTTCATGTTGGACTTAGTACTTGATACACTAGGGTACACTCACAGGGACCGTTAGGCACTTTGTATGTCTTACCCGTTAGTGTGTGTGTGTGTGTGTGTGTGTGTGTGAAACAACCCTTTGATATATGTATGTCTATAAGACAATTCTAGTGTTTGTGTATGTGTATATATACATGTTTTATATGCATGGACCTAACACAATCCATTGTTATGTATATATGTGCACATGCATGTGTACTTATGTTTGCATGTATGCATGTATATATGTATACACCTACGTAAGGGAGTGTGTGTGTGTACATGTGTGTGTAAAGTGATCTGCTGAGTAGCCCCTGTTATTTCTCCCATTTTACAAATGGGAACTCCACTTGCTGTGGAGCCCATGTGTACTAGGTGGGGACCTGTGGGAGCACCAGGGACTCCTAGCCTGTAGGGACCGTACTTTATCACTCTATTTGGATAACTCTGATGGGCCACTATGTAAGTGAGTAGATTTTTCTCTTCAGTTA
Organism: Mungos mungo; assembly: GCA_004023785.1. Classification (NCBI taxonomy): domain Eukaryota; kingdom Metazoa; phylum Chordata; class Mammalia; order Carnivora; family Herpestidae; genus Mungos; species Mungos mungo. Next base: position 129,106 of record PISW01001869.1, read on the forward strand.
TGCTTTTAAATTTGGCCACTGAAAAAAGCAACTGTCTGATCGATGCTTAGCTGTATTCTCAGGATGGTCCTGATGAAGAGGTAGCAAGAAGGGCTCTGCTTTCACCTCCTCCAGCCACTCCCTTCCCCAGCCCTTCACGTTCTGCACTCCTGCCCCAGGTCAGGACTCAAGGATGGCCTTCGTTGCCTGGAGGTTAGTAGTTAATAGTTACAGTCTCAGTCTGTTAGTCATCGTGTTTTTGTGGTCAAGTTGGTACATCAAACAAAATTTCAAAGATTTTATATTTAACATAATTTTTCTGATTCAACCGCAAATAGCTATAAACCCTTCTGACTCACATATTCTATTCAGTGTCTCTAGGTAAACACTTATTGAATGCCTGCTATGTGACAGTCTGTGCCAGGGTCCAGAGATGGGATCCTCCTGGTTCTGGTCCAAGAGATAATAAATTACTACCAACCATAGAATGATGGATGTCCTGGGTCTGTGAACATGGCTATTGGTGACTGCTGAGACCAGCTGTCACTGATGAATAGGTACTAATCATGAAGGCCAGAGAGGAAAGGATAATGGGAATGTCAGAGCTGCTACATGCAGATTCATGAGATTATGTGTGTGAAGCATATCCACAGTAACATATTTATTTGTTCTTTGTTTCAAAGCTAATTTTTGAGCACTCTGTATAGTAAGACCTTGTGTTAAACTTAGTTTGGTGACAAACTCAAAAACTACTTAATCCCTATCTTCAAGGGGATCAGAATTAGGTGGGTAGAAAATCAGAAGCACTCACTAACTACAAAATAAAGTACTAAGTCACTTGTATGGGAGGAGAGGGGAGCAAACCACCAGGGGAGCTCAATGCCACATGCCTACCCCATGAGGTAGCAGGGAAGGTATCAGAAAATGCAGTATTTCTCAGGGCCTTATGTCTGCCACAGTCCTGCTCCTGGATTCTCATGTCTCTGTTTTTTGCCACAACTTTGTAACAGTCTTTCACTCTCTCACTTTCTAGGTTCCATTCTCATTGTCACTTGACATTTTTAGTATAAATTAATTCCATTAAAACTTTGCCTTATTCACTGACTTCTGGACCCTGACATTGTCTGTTGAATAAAGTATTGGCTCTGTTAACCTTAAAAAATAAAACAGGCAGTTATCATACCACCAAAATGCATTTATTCAGGAATAGCAGAGAACTGTAATTTGCAATCTATGGCAAAACCATAAACAAGTCCAACAAACTAAGGAGATGATGTCATTTTATGGAGAAGAAGGAGGAAGCAGCTTTGAGTAAAACTCTTTTGGAGAAAAGCAAGTGTTCAGGGTGATGTTGGTGTCGCATCGGCAGAGTTGCAGGGGCGGCCGACTGCTCGTAGAGGATGCAGTGCCTGTCTTTCCCTGGTGGGGCTGATAACAGAGGATTCTTCTCCCTTGAGGATTCTTGTGCTGAGTCTGTAATTGACAGCTCTTCCTGAAATTGATGTGGAGTGGTCCAGCTCCCCCTCTGGCCTCCCCTCCTGGCCTCCTAACTTCATTTCGGTGAGGTTTCCCTTCATTAATTTGCACGAGTCACATCAGAATTTGCTTTAAACGATGTGTTTCTAAAAGAAATTTTGATTCAGTATCAAACCTCAGACTTCATAGGAGCCATTTTACTTTTATGTTTTTTTTATATAAACTACTAATTTAATATTTAAATATATTGGTTTAAAAATATATCTGAGTTAGGGCTGAGAAATTTTGAAATCTCTGAAGTGCATCAAAGTGTGCTCTGCTGGCAAAGAACATTGACTCTTGTTTTTTATTCAGACCAGCAGTAGCACTGTTGCACACCTTTCTTCTTTTCCTTTCTTTGTCACAAGGTTAGCAGTGTCGTAGAGAGCAAGGGGACACTTGGCAGACACCTTGCTATGTAGGCATGTGTAGAAAGCCAGGATGAGCCCCCCTTTCCTGCCATGCCTGCGATGGGGTGCACTGCGGTTGATAAAGCAGTGTGGTGAGTAGACTGCCTATGAAGCACTACTAAAAGAAAAACAAAGGCCAACAAGCTTCCAGCTTTGAGGCAAAGCAGCCAAGTTCTAAAGCCAGGGTCAAGTCAAGAAGAACCAAGTTCACCAAAGTGCCACTGGGGCGTCCATGGCCATCAGTGCTCTCGGATGGCCCAGAATGGCCATAAGTGGACAGGGCATGAGTGGTGGGGTGAGGTGAGGAGATGCCCACAAGGACACCCAGAAGGGCCCTACTCAGTTGGATGGCACAGAGTACCTTTCTTCTGGGCTGGCGCATGACTGCTGGGGCAGATGCTGACCAACGGACCTCTCTCTGAGTGCTGGGCAGGCTTTGGGCAGGAGCAGCCCGCATTTCCAAGTGTGGGAAGACACACTGTTCCCAGACCTTTGGACTATACCCTGTTGGGGGTCCTTGCTTCAGCCTGCCTACTCAGCTGCTCCCAGTTTCCCTTCCCTTCTTGTTTAACCTCCTAGAGGAGGCCCTGGCATCTGGGACTCCACTCTCGTTGATGGCCGCTCTCTGTCCCTCTTTCCCTCTCCCTCTCTCCTGCCTCTCTTTCTCTTTATTCCTCCACTCCTTGCTCAACTTCCCTTTAATCTTGTGAACTGCTTTCTCTACATCTCCATTTACATAGAGAATGATACATATTAATACAACCAGACACAGGCAGATTCTACAGTGGACTATAGTCTGGACTCGTTTGGGGGGCGATTTCAGTTATTACTTCTGCCCTCCTATGTCCAAAAGGCTTTCAAAGCCTGGGCCTTTATTGCAATCACCGGGCCTTGCCCAGGAGCACAGCCATCAGCACCGGTGTCAGCAGTCCTGGAAGCTGGCACAGCTCCTCGGAGGCCTCATGCACAGCCGGAGCTACTCTGGCAAACTCAAACCTGTAAAGGGGTGCCCACTTGCACTGCATAAACACGTCTTCCAAAGGCCTACTCTTCTAGAACCTTCCAGCATGCAGGGAGGTAGGCATTGCTGTTGTCTCTGTTTTACAAGCAGAGTTTGAAGAACCTGTCCAGACTTGCAGGGATGGTGTCACAGGCTGCCTTCTAGCCCGGGACACCTCTGTCACCATTGATCCTTTCTTGTTGTCTGCACCAGAAGCCTGTGTTCTTGTGTTAGACTGAGCCTCATGGATACGAGGTCAACAGAGGCTAAATGGCTGCATGTTGCCGTAAATTTCTCATTTAGAGCAGAGATGATCACTGAGCCATCCCCAGCCCTCCCAGCTCTGAGATTCTATCATCCAGTTTCATTTGGGTCAGTATGGAAAACCACCTCCATTGTCCCCAGCTGAGCAGAGATGATCTCTTTAGATGGCAGATTCCAGTGTCTTAGCTTCTTCTCATCATCCCCAATATTATGGGGCATGAGAGAGAGGACAAGGAAAGAAACGATACTGGGAAGTAATTTGGGGGTCACAAAGTGCAGAGTCCGTTGGAGGAAAATTATTCATCTGCCTGTATGAGCAACTTGACAAGCCCACGAGCCCGGGATCCCACCTGAAAGCCACGACTGGGAAAGCTGATGAATTTTATTTAGAAGGAATAAAAGTGGTCAGTGAGCAAGATGTGGGAAGAGTTTACTAGAACTGATCTGAAAGTCGGGGTAGGGGGCATGAGCCAGTAGAGCAGGTAAGTAACTGATTGAAGTATCAGGTGGAGTTGTTTGCCAAGAAGAGTTGATTAAGAACCAAGAAGACAAATGAGGTACTGGAGGAAGTGTGGCCTGACTGAGTTGACCTGCAGGCCCGTGGAGGTGAGGGTGAGAGCCTTCTGAGCCCTCTGGAGAGGGCATAGGGTGCCCCCGAAAGGAGCATCTATAAAATAATTCCAGGTGACTTGGCAGAAATGTGTAAGGATAAAGGGTCAGTTCAACACTAGCATACAAAATTTCTACTTAGTAATGTGGTATATTTATGGGGCGCCTGGGTGGCTCAGCCGAGCGTTGGACACTTGATTTCGACTCAGGTCCTGATCCCAGGGTTGTGATATGGAGCTCTGCACTGGGGTCTGTGCTGAGCATAGAGACTGCTTAAAGATTCCCTTTCTCTCCCTCTGACCCTCTCCTCCATGCACACTTCCTCTCTAAAATAAAAAAATAGTAATAATAACATGGCATATTTAATGGTTATAACTGCTTAGAAGCATGGAAGATGTTTTTTTTTTTAATCTACTTTTGGAAAATCATAGTACTTCCACTCTCCAGGTTTACCACAAAAATGTTCCCACTTCCAGGGTCTTTCCTTTGTCAGCTGTTTGACCTGGGCTCTCTGCAGGGGCTTCTCTCCCTGGTCAGCCTCTAAAGCCCATTCTTGTTGTCTAACTTCCAAGGCATCCTGCCTCCCTGGGGCCCATTAGCTCTGACTTCTCCTCCTACAGAGGGTCAGAGATGAAGGATTGCATCCTCCACATTTCTCAACTGAATGTCCTCAAGAGTCCTCAAATCGTGTTGTAGTTATCTGTCTACTTGGGGGTTACTCATCATTGGCCAGATCGAGTCACGTGGCCAGTTCTGCTGTCAGTAGACCGTGAGCAGGTGACTTTCCCCAGAGGAGTTGGACTTGTTGTTGTTTAGCTCCATATACAGCTTGCACACAAAAGATACACGGTTACTATTTCCATGAGACTCAGTCCTCTGAAGAAGTCAATTTCATTAATTTTATTTCAATTTAATTTTGATGTCCCTGAAATCAAAGGGCCCAAGGAAACTTATAAGGATAATCGCATCTAATTCCAGGACTGTTTCACCCATGGTTCCCAACCTCTGGGCCTCTGTGTGGGGGTAGGGAATGAGTGACCTTGGAGAGCAAGGTCATTCATATATATATCCTAGTACTTCCCACAGACTAATATGACACACACACAAAGATAGACAGACGGGCAGGCAGATAAGATAATAGATGAATATCATGATGGACGGATGGATGGATGGATGGATGGATAGATGGATAGATGATTGGTAGATAGATGAATGGATGAATGGATAGATGATAGAGATGGATGGACAGACAGATGGACAGACAGATGGACAGACAGACAGACAGATAGAAAGATAGATAGATAGAGTACTTATGAGATGCCACTGACCATTCTACACCTAATTTAGTCAAAAGGCTGAGAAGCAATGCCAGTGACTGTTTTAAGGGCTTTACGTAGATTAACTCAAGAGTTACCAAACTTTTTCTGGGAAGGGATATGTGCTAAATATCTTAGTCTTTGGGGACCATGAGATCTGTTTTAACTACGTACCTCTGCCATTATGTAGAGCAAAAGGGATTGCAAACACCCCGTAGACAAGTGAGCGTGGCTGTATCCAGTACAGATTGGCTTACAGAGGCAAGAAGTGAACTGCATGACCCCGGGGGTAGAGTTGGTCCACCCCGTATTTGCTTACCTGTTCCTTACAACAACCTTATTGTTATTCTTACTTTGTAACTAAGGAGACCGAGACCGAGGCTCCTAGAGGTAGTTTATAACAGGTCACCCAGCCGGTAAGTGGGGAAGCCAGGCTTTGACGCGGCAGCCTCGCTCCAGGGCCCGGGGTCCTAACCATTGGAATGAACCGCTTCTCTGTGACGCAGCTCTGGTGGGTTCAGACAGGCTGTTGAAGTGTAGATCAGATAAAGAGGGATCGGCTGGCTTCCCAGGTATTTAATAGTTTGGTCCTTTTGCTCTCTAAACAAAGACAAATTGTGCAAGCGCCCCTCATACCGGGGTTGTGTGCCATGGTTAACACAAGCACACTAGACACAAAACTGGAAAATACACAGAGCGGGAGAGTGCGCCATCAGAATGTTTTCCACTGTTCACTTACACACAGCGTGGGGGACCTTCAGGTTTCCTCCTGGGATCTGTCCGCAAGCGGAGAATAAAAGGCAAAGTCACCACAGAGAAACTCCATCCAGAAGGACGGAAGAGTCACTGAGCTGTGGGGGAAACAGCTAAGGTTAGAAGGGCTGAAGGTGTGTGGCGGGCAGTCATTTCTGCGGCCGGACTGGGCGCAAATCACTATGCTGCTCTAAATCTGAGTTTTCTCTCATGAAAAATGGAGGTAAGATATCTGGCTACAGTTGTGCAGTGAATACTTTGAGGAGTTTAAGTAAATGCAAGTGTTGGGTGAATTTTAACACCTCGCAGACGTGTAAGGAATCCTCACCATCTTTGTCACCTTCGGGGTAGGGTTTTGCTGTTGTATTTCTCAGTTGATTGCATTTATGCAGAGAAGGCTCTGACCATGTATTAACCGCAAATGAGAGTCATTCATTGAATTCCAAGTCCCTCATACTTGTTTAAGGAAGATGGTTAGCTCTTTAAAAATTTTTTTAAATGTTTTTTTAAATTTATTTTTGAGAGACAGAGAGAGACAGCGTGAGCAGGGGAGGGTCAGAGAGAGAGGGAGACACAGAATCGGAACCAGGCTCCAGGCTCTGAGCTGTCAGCACAGAGCCCGACATGGGGCTCGAACCCACGAACCATGAGATCAAGACCTGAGCTGAAGCCTGAAGCCAGACACATAACCAACTGAGCCACTTAGGCACCTTGATGGCTAGCTCTTTAAATCTCAAGTGATTTTCTAACTAGTCAGAATGTTCAGGATCTCTGGTGCATTTTCTCCTAAGTGATGGTAGAAGCCATCAGCTTTGCTCTTACGTGGAATTTCTTTCCTTTTTTTTTTACTTTTTCTGCTTGTTTTAGTGCCACATACCTTTCAAAACTTGGTTTTCTCAAATATTGTTATGATCTCCAAGTACATGTATCACTGATTTCCTTTGTCCTTACTTGGTCCTTTGTCCTTCCCTCTACTAGCTTACCTCTGTCTACCAGAGGTTACATTTGTTCGTTCCCTCATTCAACAAATAGGAAGCAGTCCGCTAGGGGTCAGACAACATGCAGGCTTCCAGGGAGGCCAAGGCATGAAGTAGACACGACTCCCGCCCTCCATGCATCTCTCTCTTCCCAGCATTGGGATGACTTGACACAACAGGCACTTTCCTACTTTACTGAGGATCTGAAAACTGGATATCCAATTTAGTTTCGTTACTATGTTTCTGTTGTATAAAGAGAGAATCCAAAAACTCAAGGTATTTTTTATGAATAAAGTTTTGAAGTTTGATAGCACTGGCTTCATAGTACCTATTCCGACCTTGCTGGGAAGTTTTATTTCTGCCAGGGTCCTACTTCCTTATCATTCTAGCAGCAAGTACTTATTTGGCATCTACCATGTGATGATCACTCCAGGAGAATGTTGGCGACTTCTAGTCCTGAACTCCTCCCTTCAAGGAGCTTATAGTCTAGCAGCAAAGATAGGTGGAAAAGACCTCAAGAACTGAAGCATCATGAGTGGAAATAATGCCATCAATGTGAAGGATGAGTTGGAGGGGAGAGACCAGGCAGGGCAAGGGGGCTACTCAGACGGTGATTGTGGGCAAGGCAGAATAAATAGAAATCATCCAATTTTCCAAATACAAAAGCCAAACGTATGATTTCACAGCCAGAGGAAGTATTTGAGTAGAAAAATTGAAATAATTAAGATGTGTTAGAAATGTTCCAAAGGAAACAGAGGAGAGAGAGAAAGGGAGAGAGCGGTGACACAGGGTGGGAGCAGCTATTCTGAGTTAGGGAAGTAGGAAGGTTCCTCCCTGTCCTGCGGTGTGAGAAAGGACCAGCCACTTGAAAAGCAGAGGGTGACATCAATGAGGGATGCAAGGAGATGGTGTGGCTGGAACTGAGCGAGACTAAAAAGGAGACAAGGTCACAGAGAGAGGTGATTTAGACTTCCCGTTGCTATGCAGAGACAGGGAGGCAGTGGGAAAAATTTTGATTTTATTTCAAGTTCAGTGGGGAGTCAAGTGAAGGATTTTGATGAGGACCATGGCATGATCTGATGTTGGGTTAAAGAGGTCACTCTCACTAATGAAGATAAGGAGAAATAAATTGTAGAAGAGAAAGTGTGAGTATAGGGACACTAGTTAGGGAGTGATTTCAAATGTCTCCCTAAGAGATGATGGTGAACTCAACTGGAAATAGAGGCACGTGACTGACATCGGTGATCTATTTGGGAAATAGAAAAAATAGCATCTGTTGAAAGATGTGCTGAGGCAGAATGAGAGGAAGGAGGGAACATAGGGCGGAAGGATGGTGCAATCAAGAATGATTCTTGGTTTGAGGGATTGAGTTAGTGGTGGTCCATTTCCCTGAGAAGATGAAATGTGAAAGAGGTTGTATGGGGGAAATTAAAAATGCTTTAAAATATATTAGGTTTTAAATATAATAGAAACCCACGTGGAAGAGTCAGGTTGGCAGTTAGATATGTGGATTTTATCTGGCCATAGAAATCTGTGAGTCATCAGCTATATAGTTGTATCTAAAGTGAATGGTTGGATGTGATACCCTCTGAAGGGAAGGACAGAGAGCCCAGGATGAATTTTTGAGAAACACTCCTGTCTAGAGATGAGACAAAGGGGGAGGAGACCTTTGTGGAGCACCCAGGGGACTGGGAGGAAACATAAGAATGTGGGGTGTCATGGACATCATGACAATAATGGTAGAGGGAGGCTTTAGCTGTATCACATGCTGCTGAGAGGTCAAGGTGAGATCCATGAAATCCTCACCTGGACGAGGCCAGCTCCTTGAGGGACAGAAGCTATACTGAAGACATTGAAGGCAAATGGCTGGTGAACATGTGAAGATGAATATTTGATCTATTTCTTTGAAAAACATAATTGTGTATGAGAAGCAAAAAAAAATGGCATAGTAATAATGGAGAAAATTTAGCAAAGGGAGTTTGGTTTTATTGTTGTTACTTGTTTATGTGTTTGTCATAGAGCAAACAGCAAGCATATTTGCGTGATGCTTATGGTGATCCAACAGAGCATGAGGTGCTGAGAAGCAGGTACACAGGAAGGAAGGAACCAGAAGGACTGAGGTCCTCAAGGCCCGCTGGTGGGGACTTCCGGAGCTCTGGAAGGAGAGTTTGTCTGGAGAGAGACACTGGAGATGGACACGGAGTCGAGGGAGGTTCTAACTGAGAAAGTGTAAGTGAGATTTCTCTTCAGAGAAAGGGTGGGGGAAGCCTTGGGAGAGCTTTTAGGAGAGAAGGCAGAGATGAGAAACATAAACTCCTGTCTCGGGGGGACAGAAAGAAGCTTGTTAGACAGGGCTGTGGACCCTTGTTGAACAACTTTTCAGGTGGGGAAGGCTCTGGAAGAGCTGGTTTCTTCGGGATTTAAGTGTAACTGTCCTGGGTGTAATAGTGCATCTTGATGTAATATTTTTCTCCTGATCCCCAAGGTTTCTAATTTTCCTTTGGGGAACCTGGACCAATTAGCCTCCATGTTTATCTCTGTAGTGTTTCCACTCCTGAGTTAATTTTACTTTGGGTTTTATATCTGTTGCATTTCATAAACATCTCTCATTTTTCCACATCACTCCTTTCTCTTTCAGAAATTGTGTAAATGTTCATTTTGTCAAATTGGGAGACTTAAGAAATAAAGATTTTAAAATAAAAAACTTACTTAAATTTCAAGGTGTATACCTTATTTGCATCTTTTATACTAAGAATATATTTTATAGTATATATCAAAGCAGTAACAACCAACATAATAAGCACACTCTTAGATTACAAAAACTCAATTTATATAAACAAGATTATTCTTTATGTTGCTTAAGAAATGACTGGTATGGATAAGCTCTTTGGAAAATTATCCCATTAATTCATTATACTGTCTCATCTTTTCAAAATATATTTGAAATACTTTATAGTTTGGATTTGCCTGTAAAGTTGACTTGTATGAGTGTGTATGTGTGTGCGTGCACAAGGATTTCTTCTGACATTTCCTTGGACTCTGTAACTATTAGAAACGCTAAAAGCTGATGTTTAAGAACCCAGAAGGCGCCAGTATTGATGATCAATTTCCTCGGTGCATATGGAAAGTATGTTCTGGAAGTATGTTCTGCAGACCTACTCTGCGCATCCCTAGCATGGCCATGCAGCTCAGGGGCCCATCACCGCATCTGGAGACGAGGCTGCTTTATTTCCCTACCTTCTGTAATCTGCCTCCATTCTAAGGGTCTGGGGAAAAACATTAAAAGTCTTGTGAGTTTTTTTAAAAATCTGATTGTTTCCTGGCAATTCTTGGGATATATTATTCTAGATAGATGTTCGGATAAGACAGGTCTGAAAAAAGATCTTATGTCTCTGTGCCTTATTCACCTGCTTCTGACTTATATCGTATTACCGGGAGCTAACTGAGAGTCAGTTCTGTTTCCTTCCATGTGAGCGCAGTGGTGGAGGCAAGGACATATTTCCGTGTTGGGGAGATGAGCGATGAATAGGGAGGCTGAGGGGCAAAGCGAGGTCTGGACAGGGAGCCGGCGAGCCCTGGGTTCTGTTGGGATGCTGCGGTTTGGGGCAGGCAGGCACCCCCTGGATGACATAACTTGGAATGGAGAGGGGATGTGTGGTCAGAACATGGCCCCGAATCAGCATAAGGGCCCAGCCCCCCAGGAATACTGGAAAACAAACACGCTCTCTGAGAGCGAACCCACTGGAAAAATCCTGTCCCTTAAAACATTCCACAAGGAGCTCATCCCTTAGGCTGTAGGATGAGTGGTGATCAAGGTCACGATCAAGCCAGTCAGAGGTAAGCTTTTTGGAGCACAAAGTTGCAGTCCTTGACCATACCTTAAACAACAAAAACAAGGCAGAAACACCCACTGTGGCTCCTGACCATGTATTCACATATACAAGTCTATTCTGGGGGAGGAAGGAGACAGAAAATGATGGCAGAATCGCCTTTGAAACCTCTGGTTGCTTTCAAGAGGCCTGTGTGTCGAAGGCGAGCCCTCCCCACCTTTGTGTTTGCAGAGCCTCAATTGGTCCTGTATTTATTTAGTCTCTTATTTGAAAAGAAGCTTCCCTCTTGCCTTGGAAGAAGCTCATTACAGACAGACTTCACCTTTCTGTTGCCAAAGATGTTTCCTTGAAATGAACATGTAAAGAATGTTAGATCAATAGCATGTTGCTGCCAGGCTATCCCTTTGATCCAGTTCGGAATGCATTTGTTAAAAAGCCGCTTTATTGATTTTTTTAGCTGCTTTTTGCTGTGTTTGGATCATTTGTACATATGCACATCACAATTTTTGCTACATCAAAGTGCTTAATAAGTTCACTGCACTCAGGCAAGAGCATACAAAACAGAGGGACTTTTCTCCATGAAGATTTCTGCCACTTAACCCCCGGTACAAAAGTTGTTTTTAATGCGGTCCTTCTAAAACAGCCTCAGAATATTTTATGCAGCCTTTGGTGTATGAGGCAGCCTGAGTCCCCCTGCTTCTCTGAAAACGGTGCAGTGTCAGGGGGCATTTCACAGAGCCAGGAGATGCGTCTGACGTCCCTTCTGTTGGACAAGAGTAATTTCACTTCCACTAATTATTTAATTGGTTACATTTGTGGGTGTCACCAGCTTCCAGGGCAGTGTTGACAATGTTTGATGTATATAAAGGTCGCTATTCATTTAGTAATAAATTGAATTTTATTTAGGTAACTAATGTGATGTTTCTATATTAGGTCCAATTATAGTATTAGGCGTGAGCGCAGTATGACCCTCATTTCTTATTTCCTGTATGGGGTGCTACGCATCAGTGTCAAGTGCTTTAAATTCAAAATGAGGGTGTCTTGAGCGCAGGCTCTGACCCAGCTCAGCGGAAACCATCGCATGAAGACAGAGCAGGGTTTGGTCCAATCCAGTCCCCAGGTTAAAAGGAGCCTGGCTCTCAGGTCCTGATCTCACGGTTCATGAGGTGGAGCCCTGCATCGGGCTCTCTGCTGCCAGTGCCCAACCTGCGTGGGATTCTTTCTTCTTCTTCTCTGTCTGCCCCTTCCCTGCTTGCGCCACCTCCCCATCAAAATAAATAAACATTAAAAAAAAATAAAAGGAGCCCGACTGCACCCGGTTCGGGCTGTGTCAGAAACCTCTGGCGGCTTTCCTCCAAGCCGGGACCCGGGTGGAAATGAGGGAGGCGTGGCTCTCCCAGACTCGCCTGTTAAGGACACCTCATGCAGGTATAGAAGTGAACGCGTGTTAACGACTTTCTGTAACTTACTTAATGAGGGAGCAGAGAAGATGTTATAACCAGTTCAAATATTCATCAGGAATATTGAAATAAAGGAGCCGATGCCCTCAAAACGGACTTTTCCATGGGGAGGATGGGGGAGAGCAGGGGAGGGAAGTCAATTAGACCCCTACCAGACAAGGCAGAATTGGTGTCTATCAGCTCCCTATGACCATACGACTGTAAAGTAGCTCAAAAGTAATGAAAGCCCAGAATAATCTCTGCACATTTTGCAGTTTTTCAGTGAAGCACAGGTTTTTTTTTTTTTTTCTCTGCACCTCCGACTGAGTGGCTGATCCTCAAATCCTTTATTTGGCTTCAAACTAGAAAAGCGCCTGATTTAGGAGACTAGCTGAAGGTCAAGAAGTAAGAAAAGAGCAGGATAGGTATAGCGAGCAAGAGAGACTCAGCCTGAAGTAAGCAGCCCATCAGCTTAGTATTTAAATGTCTTTTGTCTCTTAGAGATTTATTTTTATTTCTTTATTAACATTTTTTAAGTTTATTTATTTTTGAAGGAGCGAGAGACAGAGTGCGCGCAGGGGAGGGGCGGAAATCTGCAGCAGCTCCAGGTTCCGAGCTGTTGGCCCAGAGCCCCACGCAGGGCTCGACCTCATGAACCGTGAGATCGTGACCTGAGCCGAAGTCGGGGGCTTCACTAACTGAGCCACCCAGATGCCCCTGTCCCTTAGAGATTTTGTTTATTGTCGTGGGAATTGAGGTAAAAGGTCACTTTCCTCATTCCTGACTCCTGTCCCTTGGGCTGTTCCCGTGGCCAGTCCCTGACTTGGCTCAGTCCCCGCCCTCACTTCCTCCCTGACGTCTCTGTGCGCCAGGCCCTCCATAAAAGCAATCCCTAATTGCGCAGTTGGATAAGTATTTGGGGCCATCTCTGTGCAGAGCCCGCAAATAGATTAACCAAATGTCCTTCATGCAGAATCTCTGTCCCTCCCGGCAGCTTAAAGCACACAGAGTGGCGTGCCCAGCAGCCGAGGCCTGGGGTCTGCTGGTCCGGGATCCAGGGACTGCCGTTCTGGAAGTTAGCGTCTCTGACTACTGGATGCTCAGGCCTCTTGCAGCTGCCTCCTGGCAGCTGATCTGCTTCCGCAAGATGCCCATTTCCTTGCTGTTTCCCTTCTGTGGCCCCAACGAAACCCCACCCCAGGTGTTGAACACTGAAACGACCTCCGGCACAGGTCTTGTGAAAGGTTCCCTGGGAGTCCGGTCGTGAACCCCAAAGGCTAAAATGTGGGGGACGGGGTCCCGAAGAATGCCTGGGAGGGGCAGAGCACCCCACGTCACTCTCTGGAAGCTGACTTCACCTCGAAGTTGCTGGCTCTGTTCTTCCTACAGGCTAGTTGTGTTTTTATTTTTGTGATGATATGATTATAGACATATATAGACTACTTTTTAATGTACAATTCTGCAAGTCTTGACAAATGCCTAGCATTGTAGAAGCACCGCCGCAGAGAGGAAACATTGGCATTGAACCCCCCACATGCCATGGAGGTCAGTCACTTACCTCACCTCTCCTCTCTGTCTCCACCCTGTCCCCCCAGGCGCCAGCTTGCCTCTGAGCCTGGCGTCTTCCCCTTGAGGTCGGTCCCTGTGATTACGCGTATTGGCGTGTGTGCCGGGCGCGGTGGCTCGTACTCTGCGGGCTGAGAGGTGCGGACACGCAGGATTCGTATGGTCACACTTGTAGAGAGACATCGTTTTGTTTTGTGTTTTACTTGTGGGAGATGATGAATACAGCCATTATCAACATTCATTTTACAGGTTTTATGTGAACGTGAGTTTTTATTTCACTTGGGTAAATACCTAGCAGCAGCATTTCTGAGTTGGAGAGTAAATGGATGCTTAACTGTGTAAAGAACAAATTGTTTTCCAGAATGGCTAATTTGTTCTGAATTCCCACCAGCAATATGAGAATCCCACGTGCTTCCTGACCTCACGTCCTCACCCCTGCTCGATGCTGTCAGATGTCCTTCCCTCCTCCCCCCTCCCCTACTTCCACCTTTCTTCACTCCCTCCCGCCCTCCGGCTCTCCTTCCTTCCTTCCTTCCTTCCTTCCTTCCTTCCTTCCTTCCTTCCTTCCCTCCCTCCCTCCCTCCCTCCCTCCTACCCTCCCCCCCCTTTCTTTGCCATCCCAATAGGTGTGTAGTATTGACTCACATGATTTAATTGCATTTCCTCGGTGACTAAGGTATTGGAGCTTTCCCCCCATTTGCTTATTTACTATTTGTATATTTTCTTTATTGAAGTGCCTATTCAAATCCTCTGTCTGGGCTTTTTTAAGAATAGCTTTCCCATTCCCATTTTATCTCTCACAAAACGAGAATGCATCGGGTCTCAAAACCACGGATTGGTGCACTCACAATGCCTCTGGATGTAGTGGGAAAACAGACGTGGAGGACAGATTATTTTGTAGATCCTTGAGGAGAAGATATTAAATAAAGTCGTAATCAACAGAAGCCTTCACTAAAAATAAGTTATGCCAAAGGGACCCGATTTCCTTCCTTTCTGATGAGTTAATTAAATTGTATATTAAAATAATTTCATAGATATAATATTGTATTTCAGGCTTGTGAACAAAATGGAGAAATGTGGACTGCATGACAATAAGATTAGAGTGAATTATATTTGTTGAAATAATATTACCCTAAGATATTGATTTTTTTGAGCCTGTCAACCTGGAGGGATGTTCCTGACCCAGTGTAACTTACTCATCTGTAATATTCAAATTAAGTCATCCAGAATTAAGTGCTCTGTAGATTCTATCTGACGGGGCATAAATGTGCAGCAAAGCCTTAGGCAGAATGGACCCAGATGGCCAGAATGTGGATTTGTGGTCCTGCTCTCCCCCCAGTGCCCCTCCCCGGGCCACCGACTGAAGGTAGGGGCAGTGTGTGCTGGCAAGAGAGAGCACAGAGGTGCCGCCCCAGAGTTCAGCCTGCAGAGGTGGGGGCTGCCGCCCCTCTACTCTCTCCCACCTTCTTTAGACCATGTGCGGGGCGGGGGCGTCTTTTTCAGGGCAGAGACCCCCGAGTGTTTATCTGTAGGTTTCATGAGGTGACGTTTTAAAATGCATTTATTCACTCTTCATTTAGATTTTATGAAAAAGCAGCGCACACTTTGAGGGGCATTGAGAAGCCTATTGATTTTAGGTGTGCTAACTAGCAATTTTCTTCTTATCAAAGATGTTTATTGAAACGCGATGCTTTAATTTCTTAAAGCAATGCCATATTTTAATCAGTCCCACACAGCCCTTCATTCAGGAGCCAGAAAGGGAGGAAGGGACATGTTCTTTGGAAGGCAGACATCACATCTCTACTGCTTTCGACTCTGTACTGTAATCAAGGCAGCCGCCCTCCTGAAGACCCAGGCTGTCTCCAGGGGGACAGATGCCGCCCCTCCTCTGTCTGGGGATCCGTCTGCCATCGTTCTGGTGGAGGGAGGAACTAGTGGGAGCTGTCAGGAGAGTCTCAGTTTCCGGCTGTGCTTGTAGCCACCCTCAGACCCCTGACCGAGTTCCTTCCAAGCCGGGGGTTCACCACCCATGGCAATCTGCCCCTAGGAGTCCCATGGCAATGTCCGTAGACACTTGATGGTCGTGATCTGGAGGGAGATACTGGCATCTAGTGTGTAGAGGACAGGGGCACTGCTAATGTTCTGCACTGCCCAGAATGTCCCCACAATGAAGAATTACGTGGCCCCAAATGTCCACAGTGCTGAGGCTGATCAACCCTATAGTACCCGGGGTCCAGCGATGTTATGACCTAGGGATCTCAGGTCCATTCTGACTGCAGCTCATCGGGTCCCCAGAGCAGTGATGGGATCTGGGCCACGGGGGTCTCCAGGGTCTGCGCTGGTGTTCATTGAAACCAGGAAGGAGCAGGCTGTGGTCTCTGGTGTTCACTCTGTGCTGGTTCCTGACTTTCTTTTGTCCTGGGTCTTGACTTCTATTGGGCTTCCTTTTTTTATTTAATGTTTATTTATTTTTGAGACTGACAGACAGAACACAAGCAGGGGAGGGGCCGAGAGAGAGGGAGACACAGAATCTGAAGCAGGCTCCAGGCTCTGAGCTGTCAGCACAGAGCCTGACGTGGGGTTTGAACTCATGGACCACGAGTCATGACCTGAGCTGAAGTTGGACACTTAACTGTCTGAGCCACCCAGGCACCCACTATTGGGCTTTCTTTGTGTATTTCTGGTGTCTAATGGTAACCCTCAAGTTGAGTGACTCCTGAGAAAGACTCAGAACACAGCGGCAGTTTGTTACAGGGAACGCACATACAGCAGAATCACTGAAGGGAGAAGATGCACCAGAAAAGTCTGAAGGGGATGGGGGGTGGGGGTGGGGCTTCCAACGTCCTCCCTGTGTAATTGCGCAGGACACACCCCACCCAGCTGTGATCTGTGTGACAGATGCCCAGGGTCCCAGGCCAGGGAAGCCGCCAGACTCTCAGAGTCCATGGATTTTTGGGAGCGTGGTCACATAGGCACCCACACCATCGGAAGGAAGGATGGCGACCACCAGCCATCACAGCGGTGGTGCAAGTAAGCCAGACGGGCTAGTGCAGCATGTTTCCAGGCCCCTGGGGTATAAAACAGCCGTATTCTTGTGTAGCACAGGGAAGATTTCAAGGACTGAGGCCAAGGTCAGTTGTGTAAGCAGGCCCGCTGAAGATGTGGGAGATGAGAAGCATCGGCCTGCGTTTCTCACACGTCGCCGTCATCAGTGGCCTTCCAGCCAAGCCCTTCTGTTTCAACCAGATGGGGCTGGTTATGGGTGTTTGGAGCCAGCAGGCGGGAGCAGGCTCATGCATGGTGTCATTCACAAAATGACAACCAAGGCCGCTTCTGTGCTTTGCACTGATTGTGCATGTGTGTGTGTGTGTGTGTGTGTGTGTGTGTGTGTGTGTGTGATACCACACTGTTACCTTCATTTCTACCAAAAATGAGCTCTGGGAAGGCTCCACTGGAGACTATACATGAGTCAGTGGGGAGGGTGTAATAGAGAATTCCACTTACCTCCCTATGGCTTTAAAAATTTTGCATTTAAAATATTTGCTCTCTTTTTATTTTTTTTTTATTTTATGAAAAAAATTGTTTAATGTTTAATTTTGAGAGCAAGAGAGACAGAGTGTGAGCAGGGGAGGGGCAGAGAGAGGGGGAGACGCAGAATCTGAAGTAGGCTCCAGGCTCTGAGCTGTCAGCATAGAGCCTGATGAGGGGCTTGAACCCATCCTATTGATGTCCTTCTGTGACATGCTTTTCATTTGTTTTATTGACACTACATCCACATTACATATTCATCCACATAGTGGAAGAATGTTACATGGCCTCACGAGTCTCCATCCCATGGCTGTGCTGTAGTTAAAGTCCTGGTATTGGACATAGAGCTGATTTGTATCATGTGTCATGTGTCATGCTGTCAGGAGGATCTTCCATCAGATCTCAGTACACAGATGGCTTTCTCTCAAGATTATGTTCTTATTGGCGGAATTTCTGAATTCAAGGCCAGGCGCGTTTTTCCAATTGAAACTCTGGTTTTGGTGGCTCAGTTGGTTGAACATCCAACTCTTCATTTTGGCTCAGGTCACGAGCTCACATTTCGTGGGTTCAAGCCCCACCTTGGGTTGGGCTCTGCACTGACAGTGTGGATCCTGCCTGGGATTCTCTCTCCCTCTCTCTCTCTGACCCTTCCCCATTCTCGGTCTCCCTCTCTTTCTCTCAAAATAAACAAACTTACAATAAAAGAGAAATGGCCAGTTGTCCTCCAGAGAAGTTGTTCCAAATTTCCCAGAGGGCCTGTTTTCTCACAGATTTACAAATCTTGATGATTAGTGTGTGTGTGTGTGTGTGTGTGTGTGTGTGTAAAATCTGAACATTTTGTGTGCAGAAATGGCTTTTCATTATAATTAAAATGTAAAATAATTTTGACGAGTAATGAGTAGCCAGGAAACCTTTTCATGAACGTCATTGGCTTCTCTTTTAATCAGGATGTCAGCCTGTTCAAATTTACCGAATCACATGAAGTAGCAAACAAAACAAAGTGGTATCTTGGCCCTAAAGTGGCTGTTCACATGGATGATCACCTGGCGTCCCGGACTTTTGTGACCACGGGTCGGGTACTACGGCAGGAAGCCCGGGGCCCATGGGCGTGGAGTGGGCCAGGTGTGGGCCGCGCTGCAGGCAAGGTCTACACGGTCCAGCTCTTGGGGCTGGATCTGGGTTCTGGCTGATGGAGTGTCTCTCAAGTTCTCTGATTCTCGGGGGGAGTCTCTGTCGGTATGCCCTTCTCCCTGGGCAGGACTGATTTTCAGAACTCACAGAGACTTTTTCTTCATGTGCGGGAGAACTAATTTGTTCCCCAGATTTTGATTATGTCACACTTATTCCTTTTCTAATTATCCCTTATTTGTTCAATATAAGATAATAAATTCTGACAAACAATCAGCGAATGGGCACCAAGTGATGTGCCTCATTTTAATTGGCTTGCTTTTTTTTTCTTCTCTGCTAAATTATAGCCCATCAGCACGAGGTTCCCTGTGGTGAACAGCTAATAATATGCCCAGGTGCAGCCAATTTTACTTCCTAAATAAGAAATAATAGCTACAGATCCCCCAAATGTGGAGTGGAAAAGTGGGCCTTAATATCGGTTCGCAGCAGTCTACTTCCTGGGGCAGGCTTCACATCCCAATCTCTAGTCTAACAATGTCCCTTCAAAAACGGGATCGCAATTAATTTGCATTACACCAAGGAATTAAAAACTGTGGCCTTTGTTGATGCACAGATGGCTTTCTTAGAGACTTCTGAGAAATCTCTTGTATACAATAGGTAGCCTTAGATTTCACAATAAAAAAAGAAACCTTCTTTAAGAATTGAGAATATAAAACTACCGGAGATAAATACACATGAAAATATCCCTGTTAAAGGACCCACTTAAACAAAATTCCACTCTATTTGTTTTCCGGAATGGCGCTGGGAGATGGAGTTGGATAGGTGTGCCGACCCCAGGCTAACCTAACCAGTGTATGCCGGTCCTGGGGACTCTCCTCTTGCCACTTGACCACTAGTCATACTTGTTCCTACTTAGGGACATTGTCGTGGTTTTTTTAATTAGCTACAGTGGGGTGAAGGTGGGTGTTTTCATTTTTTTCTGATTAATTTTATTATTTCTTAAGCTCCCTGACCATGGAGGTACAGTTTCTGGTAAATCCAAGCATCCTCTTTCCGAGGATGGATTGACCAGCATTTTCTCTACGGCAACACGGAAGTTATTTTCATGGCCAGGTGGCTAAAGACACATTTGAGACCCCCCCGCCCCCACCAAAAAAAAAAAAAAAAAACATATGGGAAAGGTGGCAAAGGAAAAAAGAATTAAAGATCCTTGTCTTAGTCCTCCACTGCCGTAAGCACAATTATGTACGTGAAAGCTGAAATGAAGAGACGGACATATGTTGCTGACCACGTCCCTCCTTACCTACTGCAGATTTCTGGCTCAGCCACAGTTTTCCACATGGCTTTCCCCCTTGTCGGCCACCTCCACACCGCAGCCAAAGGGATGATCAGAAACCATCCAAATTACCCATGGCCATGAAACAAACATTTCCAAACTTGGTGGCCAAAAATAACTACCCTTGACTTGGCTCATGGGCAGGAGATTTGGGCAGAGCTCAGTGGAGAAGCTCACCTCTCCGCTGAGATGTGCGGACCTCAGCTGCGATGGCATAAATGGCCAGCAGGATGGAAATCTGCTCTCTCCTTGGGGAACGGCTGATTTGGAGCCTAGCAGAGACTGTTCTCGTTCATAGGATGACTTCTCTCTTTAGCTTATCGCCTTGGGCCCTCTCCCCGTGGTAGGGCTCTCAATTTGGCTCCCTTGCAGTAGTTAGATTCTTATGTGGTGGTTCAGGGCTCCCAGAGAGAGTGTGTCCAGTGATTAGGGCAAAGCTACAAGGCTTCTTAAGACCTGGCCTTGCAAATCCCAGAACTTGACATCCAACCAGTTCTCTTGGTCAAGCGGATCCTTAAGGTCAACTTGGATTCAAAGAGAGGAATTAGACTCCTACTCTCAATGAGAAGCATAGCAAAGAATTTCCATCTAGCTTTCAATCCTCTAAAAACACAATGGATAGTTTCAGGGGGGGGACTGAAATAAATCTTTATTAGATGATGGTATTTGTGGTTTTCACCACCCTTCTGTTACCAGGAAATGAGAGGGGATTACAGAGATTGCCCCCCTCCCTTCCAGCCCCTTTGATACTTTCACTCTCTAGCTTAAAACCCTCCAAGGCTTCCCAGTGCTTTTCAGAGAAAATCCAGGACTGAGTCGGAGCACTCTGCATGCTTCTGTCAACCCATCTCACTTAACGATGGCTCTCCCAGGCTCTGCTGTCTGTGTTTTAATAGCCCAGCTTTCCTCCCCTTTGCTTAACAAACCACTTCAGTGGTTCTCCCCACCTCATGTTCTTCTCTTTACACGTTGTTTGGCTAAAGCCAAAGTATCTTCCAGTATCCATTCAAATGTCATTTATTGGGGAAGACTTTAATTGCCCCTGGATTCGGTCGGATGTCCTTTCTTAACACTCTGTGTTAAATGTTAATTATGCAATCCAGTGCTTGCCTACCTCACTCGAATGAAAGCCTCATTAAGGTAGGGTTTTTAAAAAAAACACTGTCCGGTATTATTTCTACAGCACCTAGCCCAGGCCTAGGACACAGTAGGCCTCTGACAAACATGTATTAAGTGAGCTAACATCATAGTAGCCTAATCCAGAAGTAGTGCTTACCTGTACATCTCAGATCATTCCGACTCCGCGAAGCAGTGATCTCCCAGGACCCTTGCAGATGTGCGCCATTCAGTGGGGTAGCCATGGCCACATGTGATGCCACACTGAGCCCCGGACGTGTGGCTGGTCTGAACTCAGAGTGTCCTGAGAGTGTCCTACATACCGCATTCCGAAGATGTAGTGCCACCAAAAGGAATGTAAACGTTCTCATTAATAATATTTTATACAGATGATATGTTGAAATGATAATAGTTTTGATATACCGGGCTAATGAAGTATCTTATTAAAATTAATTTCACCCACTTCTTTTTACAGTTTTAGTGTGACTTTCTTACAGTCTAAAATCACATACATGGGTATCTGGGGATCACATACATGATCTTGGGATCAGGTTATATTTCTATTGAACAATGCTGTCCTAATCCGAGGGTTCGATGGCGAAATCTGCTTGAAGAAATGCTGCCAAATCCTCCCCTCTTAGAAGGTTTATAATGAAGGCATCAAAGGTGCTGAGGAGTCCTGCAGCGGGACACCTGTTTACTTTAAGCCCATGTGTTTGGAAATGCATGGGATCCATTCTTTTTAGCACCCTATATATCCATTTTCCATGAAACACACATAGGGAAACATAACAAGGTCCCTGTCACCAGAACACCTCATCTGAAGGCATGGGTGTGGTTCACATACTACTGAATCTCACTACAAAAGTTAGAAGCAGAGTGTACTGAGTGCCTCCTCATTGGTGGCAGGAGGCGCAGTGGGGGACATTCAAGAGAAAGCCGGGTTTCGGGACTCTCCTGGAACTGCGGAACACCTCGTAAGCCGCATGAAAGATGCGTGTTCCCCTGGGTGCTGGAAATATGTCCATTCAGGTCGACAGAGCCTCACCAGCCCACCGAGGTTTGAACAGCCCACGCTGGGATCTACACAGAGGTCTGCGCTGTTTTCTGATTTGCTTTGTTTATCTAGTTTGTTTTAGTTTGCTGAAGAGGCAAACCCAAGGTGTAGCGTACAGCTTCCCGTCTACAGTGTGTGTGCAGAGGCGCGCTAAGGGATGGGGCAGAGAGGGAATAAACGTAGACTGTGTCACAGTCAGAGTGCCGTTTTGTCTTGCAGTTTCCTTGAACTGGCTGCCGGAAGTGCGCGCATTTTATTGTTTCCACCATCAATGATGGATGTTTTCTCACTGGCCATTCCACATTTTGTTCTTGATGGGGGAGACAAGAGATGTAAATGTGCCATTTCTCAGCACAGACTTCTCAAGATTGCTATTCAGACTATGCCCCGTGCCTCACTTTTGTTTTAAAGGGGTTTAGTCCTCATGAAGTTGCGTCCTGCAGCTCTCTGAAAATGGGAGATCATCCTTTTCCCCGTAAGGAATAACTATAGCATCTTATGAATTAATCTCCAGAGACCATGACGCTCTTTGACGGACTGTTATCAGAGCACAGATGTAAGAGGACAAAGTAATGAGAGCTCTAGCCAGAGCGCGGCAGGATCTTGAGTGTCACCGCCTGGCGCTCGTCCTGGCGCTAGCCTTTCCCACGAAGGCCAGCCTGCCCTTTGTCAGAGCCGAAGCTGGTCTCCCATTCCCACCTAATTCCAAGAAAGTGTTTCCAGTTTAGAGCTCTCCTCCTCAATCAGCATCTCCAATGCCATTTTTCATCCCGTTCCCCCCAATTTTTCTTTTTCTCATGGAGATTTGGCTCCCCTCCCCAGTGTGTGATTAGAAGGAACATTGCATTGTGTTATTCTGCACAGAGCAGAGCAGCAAGGCATTTCCTATGAGCATAAATCTTAATTGCTATCCTTGCTATAAATCATAAATAACCCTGGCCCAAGCATCATCCCACATCCGAAGGAAGAAAGCCAGGCAGAACGTAATAAAAAGGTATTAATTGATAACTAACCAGGTGCTTTATCTCGCTTCAGTATAAATTTTATGACAACAATATCGTATAATTACTTCTTCTGGCATTGAAAATTCCATATGATGTGCCTACAGTAACTCTTTCTAGACCCAGTTGGAAAGAAAACACTGATTTGGAAATCCGAAGCAATTCAGCGTATTCAAAATATTTTACACAGAAAGAACATGAGAATTATCCTGGGAATGGGACCATAACCTTGACTTAAGGAAGGAGGGGAGGAATGGTGGCCTCGCACCCGTGTAACCAACATTGCGGCATCCGTTAAGAAAATTTCAAATGTAAATTCTTCATATATGAAGCTGCTATTTAAGCTTGCCAACAAATAAAATAAATCAGTATTTCCCGAATTATGCTCCAGTAAACCCTTTTTGGGGGAGAATTTATAGTTTGTTCATTTGCATACAGGCTTTGATGGTCAACAGATTTGAAAAGTACCTTCCCAGCAGAGGTCTTACTGAAGGTGCAATGTATCAAGCATCGTAAAAAAGCTAAGAGGGGAGCCTGGGGGGCTCAGTCGGTTAAGCGTCAGACGTTGGCTCAGGTCATGATCTTGCAGTTTGAGTTTGAGTCCCGCTTTGGGCTCTGT
Source organism: Mungos mungo (assembly GCA_004023785.1). Classification (NCBI taxonomy): domain Eukaryota; kingdom Metazoa; phylum Chordata; class Mammalia; order Carnivora; family Herpestidae; genus Mungos; species Mungos mungo. The sequence continues at coordinate 152,549 of PISW01001869.1, forward strand.
GCTGACAGCGCAGAGCCTGGAGCCTGCTTCCGATTCTGTGCCTTCCTCTCTCTCTCTCTGCCCCTCTCCCACTCACGATCTGTCTCTATCAAAATAAGCAAATATTTTTTAAAAAGGCTAAGAGATTTGATAGTAAAAATGCCTGTTTCACTTTATCTAACCTGCATTTCCACAGCCTGTTTGAGCACAAAACAATTTAATTTGAGCCCCCCTCTTCTTTTTCTTAGAATCCCAATTGAAGAAATGGCTAAAAATATACAGTGATGGGGTGTGTGTGTTTGCGATGTGCTGGTTTCTTTGTCGTTACTCTGCCCAGTAGACCCAGCCCACTCTCTGCAGTTTTATTGAACACATTGGATCACAACATTTTATTGTTCTTTCCAGCTGAGAATATATTTTTGAAATATCCAGTGCTAATACCTAACTCCATTAAAAAATACTTCGATGGCAGTCCAGGATTATAGCAATGAAATATAATGTGATGTCAGCAGGTTTTTAGGATAATTTTTTTTCTGCTGTTGACATGAAAATCCTTCCTTCTAGTTCATTATGGCTGTGTATATTTCATAAGCAATCTCTTTCTACCAGTCATAGTGCCTTTTAGAGTTGATACTCTTTTGAAAAACTCCCAGTTAAGGGCTCCAAATAGGAGGTAACAAGGAACGCGAGGCTGGCCTCTCTGGAAGATCCCCCATCGGAAGCTATGCTTTCTCCCTGCCCCTCCACCCTCCATCAGCCTCTACGGAGCCACCTTGGCCTTGCCCCTTTATGCCAACTTCCTACTCCATCCGGGATAGTGCACAGTGGGTGGGCACACTCTTCTTTTTCTTTTTTATTTTTAATATAGTTTATTGTCAAGTTGGTTTCCCTAAACCACCCAGTGCTCATCCCCACAATTGCCCTCCTCCATGCTCATTAACTCCCTTCCCTTTACCCCTCCTCCTTCAGCCCTCAGTTTGTTTTCAGTATTCAAGAGTCTCTCATGATTTGCCTGCCTCCCTCTCTCTAATTAGTTTCCCCCCCCCACCCCTACCCCATGGTCCTCTGTTAAGTTTCTTCTGTTCCACTTATTAGTGAAAACATAAGGTGTCTGTCCTTCTCTGCCTGACTTATTTCGCTTAGCATTAACACCCTTGAGTTCCATCCATGTTGCCACCAATGGCCAGATTTCATTCTTTCTCATTGCCATGTAGTGTTCCATTGTATAGATAAACCACATCTTCTTGATCCATTCAACATTCTAACCATTCTCTTGTTCTCATTTTGCCCCTGAAGTCCCTAGAAAGATGAATGCTTTTGAGCAGTTCAGAAGTAAGCAGGACTGTGTTACATAGGAAAGTAGGATCTGAATAACTTGAGACGCATTTTTTTTTTGAATAAGATGTTTTCCACAGACTTCCTGTAACTGATTGGGGTCATTTATCTTGTTGCGATTTCACAGCACCAACATAATTGTGACTGCTGTTCTTTGCTGATTTAAGGGAAATATAATTGTACTCTCTGAAAAAAAATGAAAAGAAATTATGAAGTTGGTTAATTTAAGAAGCTTCGTAGGTTTGTAAGCATGGGGATCACTGATCTGTGGGCAGAAGGAAGTGACACAGTGGCCAGACCAATACAGAGCAGAGGACACTGATCCTGTGGAGGCTAAATGTACATTTGATGGTGGAGACAGACCCAGCTACAGTGCACATCACACCTGGCCGACTCAAGGCTGTGTGACCTTGGGAGAGTTCTAACACCTAGGCTCCAGTCAGGAAAATTTGGGAGCTGTCCTCGGTTGGAGGACAAATTCAGCCCAGGGCCAAGTTCAGCCAGCTTGAATTTGTGTTTGGTCTAACACACTACTGGCCTGTATGATACTTGAAAGTTTACTTTGAGTAACTGGCAACACTTAAAACAATAAAGGTACTATCAAATCTAGATTTCCAGCTGCTCTTGAAAAACTGCAATTCTGGTGATGCAGACTCATCCTCATGGGCCAGCAGCTGGCTGCTCTGCTCTCCAGCTCATCGATACCCCACCAACCCCAGTGCCCCTGGCTCTGGCCCCCCGCCAGTCACCAATCATATTCACGACGTGTGCTGTTTGCTTGTAGTAATTTAGAATTCTTGAATGATCAGCGGTATCCCACATTTCTATCCCAAGTAAAATATTTTTTTCAGGAAAAATGAGATATACCTCTTACTTCATATAGTAAAGAATGTATTTAATATAAAAACCGAGTGTGTTTTATTTTGTATTTTTTATTGACAGTGTATCCAACTTTGCTCACGTTTGCTACTATCTTGCCCTTCAGTTGGTGGCCTGGTTTGGGACTGGTAAACGTGGTCCACAATCCAAACCCACTTATTTCTTTGTAAATAAAGTTTTATCAGGATGTGACTACCTATTCATTTGCGTGTTATCTACGACTGCTTTCACATTCCAGCTGCAGACTTGAGTAGCCGTGGTAAAGACTATCTATTTGACAAGGCACGAAACATTTATTAGTTGGCTGTTTATAGAAAAAGCTTGATGACTTTTGTGTGTGTGTAAAACTTCAGCTCTGATATATATAGAACTTGGAAGTTATCATTCAACTTCTTCTAACAAGAAAAGAAAAAGAATTTGTGTAAAAGAAAGGACAATAAAAAATCTTACGTCTTGTTACTACAAAGTCAAAAGAGCAGAAATGATAAAAAATATAAAAGCTCAACACCCGCAATCAATGGCTTTTCTTAGATCCATCAGAAGTTGAAGTCATAGGGCAAACTGCCGCTCAGACAGCTTGGAGAGATGGGTCAAACAGGGAATGACAGCTAAGGTCAGTTTACTGGGAGCAGAACTGGTCAGAACATTTCACTGGTTAAGTTTGACAAATCGCTGGTGGCAAAGCATGGATGGCTAGAGAGGTAACATTTTCTGCATGTTCTCATATACTTTCCTCAGTTTCACGTCCAGGAGCCTTATGAAGTTCTCACTTGGAGATCAGAGAAAACGCCCTCTTTGTCTTGTGCCTGGGGAGTGGAGAAGCATCATTTGAAATAAGCCCAGTGTATTCTCCGTAACAAAGCCTTGTCTTCCAAGGGAACTTACTTTGGCAGAGCCTTAGCTAACCCTGGAAAGACCACTTAGCCAACAGCGGATCCTGCTAGGTTTCTTCTGGTCTTGCTTAGGGAGAAAAAACGATTACACAAACAAGAAACACTTGAAAGTTTCAACTCAGGGATGCAGGGATACTGAAAACTGAGACTTGATTGTAAGATTATAGCAAGCGTCTCCCTCCCAGCCCCTCCCAGCACATCAACAGGACTCCCAAGTAATCTCAGTATCTCACCACCCAGAGAGTGGCAGGACGCAGACTCCAAGGAGTTCTGCAGAAACACAGGAAGCAGAAGAGAAAAGTAATGAAGTAAAATAAAATAAGAAAATAAAATAAGAAAGCTAGAGGAGTCAGGATACTCTGGCCCCTGTTGCTACAACAGTATTAAATATAGGCCAGCTGCTTCTCAGATTCACTTAAAAAATTTTTTTATGTTTTTATTTTGAGAGACAGAGACAGAGAGCAAGGGGAGGAGGGCCAGAGAGAGAGGGAGACACAGAATCCGAAGCAGGCCCCAGGCTCTAAGCTGTCAGCACAGAGCCCGACGCGGGGCTCGAACTCACGAACTGTGAGATCATGACGTGAGCTGAAGTCGGACACTTAACTGACTGAGCCACCCAGGTGCCCCTCTCAGACTCACTTAAATATCACACTGAAAGGCTAATTATCACAGTTCCTATTACTCAGTATATCATGTATGTCTTTTAACAAAAATTTCCTAGGCCTGCAATAAAATAATGACACATATGAAGGGGCAAAGCAAGACTTAGGAACAGACTCAGATATGACACAAATGTTAGAATTATCAGACTTGGAATTTAAAGTAACTTTGGTTAATATGCTAAGGGATCTTATGGAAAAACTAGGTAACACACAAGAGCAGATGGGTAATATAAGCAGAGAGTTAAAAAGTCTGAGGAAGAGTTAAAAGAAATGCTACAGTAGAAAACAATGTAACAGCAATGGAGAATGCCTTTGATAGGTTCTTTAGTAGACTAGGCACAAGCAAGAAAGAACAGTGAGCTTGAAGACATGTCAGTAGAGATGTCAAACTGAAATGCAAAGAGAAGAAGGAAAAAAGAACAGAATATTTAAGAATTGTGGGAAAATTACACAAGATAACATATGCAAAAGGTGAATGCCAGAGGAGAAGAAAGAAAAAGGTGCAGAAGGAATATTTCAAGAAATGATAGCTGAGCATTACCCAGAATGGATGGAGACTAACCCACACATCTAAGAGGCTCAGAGAACACCAAACAGGACCATTGCCCCCAGATTCTACACCTAAGCATGTTACATCCAAACAGCAGAAAGCCAAAGAAAAAGAGAAAATATTAAAAGAAGTTGGCGGGGGGGAAATTACCTGTAAAGGAACTAGAATAAGAATTATATTGTACTTTTTGCCATGAACAATACAGGCAAGAGAGTGGAGTGAAATATGTAATGTATAGAAAAACAAAAGCTATGGCCATAAAATTCTATATCCAACATAATTATTCATCAAGAATGAAAGAGAAGTATTTTCATAGACACATAAAAACTGAGGAAATTTGTCAACGGTAGTCCTGCCTTGTAAGACCTGTTAAAAGAGACGGGAAATAACATAAAGTCAGAAACCACACACGCATACAGAAAGAAGGCATATCACAGAGGAAATAGATGAGAGAAAAATAAGATTTGGAAGGAAAAACAGACAAATCCTCTATTATGGAGACTAATACCTCTCTGTCAAGAATTGACAAGAGTCAGCAGGCAGAAAATGAGTAAGGATATAGATAACCTGAACATCACCATCAAACAAGCAAATCTAATTGACATTTATAGAATACTTCCTTAACAGCAGAACACACTTTCTTTCCAAATGGAGAGAGCGGTATATGGAAACTCTACTATCTGCTCCATTCTTCTGTACATTTACAAGTGCTCTAAAAAAAATTCAGTCTGCTAATTTTCAAAAGAAAAGTGAAAAAAAAAAAAGTTTGCCAATCGATCTGGAGCCATGAACCTTTTGGTCCTTAAACTCTGTGTGATGCATGGTGTCCCATTTCTGTAATCACATAGAGGAGATCTTTCATTTGTTTTAAGAGGACATTTTCCCAGGAAATCAAACTTCAGTGTAAAATATACAAGGTCATCTTACATTGGGAAAGTAGGTTATTTTGGTTTGCCCTCTATGCTGTTTACACTTGAGACGTAATGGTGATGTCTTATCAGGCAGAAGCTAGTTTAAGCTAGCCACAGCCGGGTCAGCTGAGACGGGAGACTATAAATACATTCTGTACGTTATGAGTGCTTGTGGTACATTAAAGGAGCATTGTGTTATTTGAGTTAGGTGATTGTGGATTCTTAAAGTATGTTACAATACTGCAATGGGTAAAAAAAAAAACTGGCAAAAATATGAAAAACTACTTCCACAGAACCTTAGTTACAAAGGAAACTATAAAGTTTTAAGGGTGGGGGCAAATGCAGAAGACAATGTTGTTTATTTGGTTTTTAATATAGCCTCACATTGACTTACCTATTATCTTGTGATAGATTCTGGAAAGTGGAGCAAAATGAACATATGTATATATTTATATTTATATACGTGTGTGTATAATTTCACATATTTATATTCATTTGATATAGTCAAGAAACGAGGCAAATATGAGCGATTTCATTTTTCCTCAAGAGTGATTTTCAGCTATGAAACTGTCATAAACTGTCATGTGAGCCAGACCTTAAATCACAGAAGGAAGCGTTATATTTCCCTTAAAGATAGTGTGAATAGTTTTCTTACTGTGCATATTTAGTATCACCCAGATTGTTTTTGCAGGGCTGATGCGCAAGAATATTTTCTTGCCGAGGGGCAACTGGGTGGCTCAGTTGGTTAAACATCTGACTCTTGGTTTTGGTTCTGGTTGTGATCTCACGGTTTCCTGAGTTCTAGCCCTGCATCAGACTGACAGCTTGGAGACTGCTTGGGATTCTCTCTCTCTCTTTCTCTCTCTCTTTCTGCTCCTACCCTGCTCACGTGCTATCTCTTTCTCTCCCAATATAAATAAAGTTTTAAAAAAAAAGAATATTTTCTTGCTGCAAGGAATTACCACAATTATGTGTTCTTTTGCTGTTGTTTTTCCCCCTAAGATACCTAAATGTCAGGCATACGGCATGTTATATCTTCCCAGCTCTCCAGTAAAGATTCTTTGTTTCCTTGTGTTGTAGAACTTTGATGAGCAAAGAGGTTTCTTCTTTTTATCTGAACAGAATAAATTAATAATGGAACAATTTGGTCAGCCGTTGGACAAGGAGTGGGCGTTGGGAGCCTCTGATTCACCAGCTCCTACCCTTCCGTGAATAGCAGAACACCGGCTCTACTATGCTTTAAAAGCAGACTTCCTTAAGATGGAATCATTCAGGGGTGCAATTTTGCATTTGAAAGTATCCAACAGTTTGATATTGTAATGAATCCTGTGGATATAAAGTTATTTTGGTCGGTTTTCTAAAACACCCATTTTTATAGATAGTAGCTATGTATTCTTTAAAAAAAATTTTTTTTTAATGTTTGTTGATTTGAGAGAGAGAGAGAGAGAGAGAGAGAGAGAGAGAGAGAGAGAGAGCGAGCGCGACAGCACAAGCAGGGAGGGGCAGAGAGGGGCAGAATCCGAAGCGACTCCAGCCTCCGAGTTGTCCATACAGAGCCCAACGCAGGGCTTGAACTCAGGAACCGTGAGATCATGAGCTGAGCCAAAGTCGAATGCTCAAGGACTGAGCTGCCCAGGCGCCCCAGGAGTTCTGCATTCTTCTAGAACAGGTGAGCCAGCGGCAGTCATAGAGCAGAAGTAGGGGGGCTTCTTGCTCTCCACTCCTGGGCCAGTTTAAGGCGCAGGCTAGTGCTTGCACTCAACAAACCAGTGCCGGAAAAAATGGGTTTCTCAGAGTGCCCTGCCTTGTTAGTCCTTGTCAAAAAGTGAAACCAGAGGCCAGCTGGGAGATAAGAAAAAGGCCAGATGCACACACATTTGGAACAAAGAGGCCGCAGTTTGCAGCAGCCTGTGTCCCATTAGCAATGGGAGTGGGGGTGGGGGTATTAGGTGCTAGGACACTGTATTTCATGAATTTTACTTTGCTGAAAGATTGTATCATCAGCAATGTTTGTGTCCTAGGACCATTATCGATGTGGGATCTCTTCGGTTCTTTCCTTCCTCTTCCCTCTCTTCCATCCTTCCTTCCTTCCTTCTATTCTTCCTTCTTCCTCCCTCCCTCCCTTCCCTCTTTTTAAAAATGTTGCGTTGACAGACATTCCTTTCTGTATAACATTAAACAGAATTTGGATCTGGTCCAAATTCTTATAAACTGGAACCGTAATGTGGTTGACTTTTGCCTTTTCTTTCCTGTTGATAAGCATTCCTTCCGTAAATCGAGTTGGCAGAAGCAATGAATTAAACATTAGCTGATCTGATAAGCAAAATATTGAAAGCTTTTCCCTCAAAGGAAGGAGCCATTTCACTTAAGAAGTACCTGTAAAATTCACAGTCCTCGTGGATGAAATGGAAGTGAACAAATCAAATGTTACTTTTTTTCTGGGGCAAAAAGGTTTTCTGGCAAGTGCATCCTGCTCTTCAGTGTAAATAAACACATGACACATAGGTGTGTTATCTGCGGAGTGTTGTTCTTTTCAACAACCCAATCTGTTTTGAATAATCTTCTTCCCAATATATCAAAGTACCACCGTGCCGTTACTGCAAAATACTATTCCGTTGAAGTCAGGGGCCTTCAGCGGCGATTTCAGATGTATTCACCAAAGGATTTGGACCACCCCCCGAAAGAGTGTTTATCACAAAGTCGGAGGGATTAAAAAACCAGCTCGCATTGTTTACGGTAAAATAAAATATTATCATGAAGAAGACACCATGTGGAGAGCTTCTGAAGAAGTTACTGGCTTTCAGGGAAGAAGGGCTCGTTCATATTCCTTAACCAGGCGGGAGCTGCAGGCTGCGGACTGCCTCGCGGAGCTGGGGTGCGTTTCTACTGGCAACATGCCTTTGAGTCGAGATGGTTCCTTAAAACCTCAGTGTGCTCCCTTTCCTAGAAAGCCCCTAATGCAGGGAAGGTAAATAGAAGTATCCAATCATCCGTTGATCCATTGTGGCGTACCTACCACAGACGTCATGTTGTTTCAGATTAAATTTTGCAAAGAGGTGACTTCTGGTACCTACAAGCTGGTAGGTGGAGCAATGGGCGGATGGTAAAGGACCTGGTGAACACAGAGACACGTGGCGCCAAACAAGGCATGATCGGTGCTCTCTGGGACCAGGGCCACTCTGCTGCACTAGCATTAAAAGATGCTCGTGAACGCAGGCTCCCTCGCCTAACCCAGTCTCCTAAGAGAGCGCCCAGAGTTAGAGCCCAGAGCCTGCAGCGTTCTCCAGTGGTGTTCTTGGCCACACGTGGTCCCCTCTGGAAGGACAGCGGCTGCTTTGTTCGCATCAGCCTCTGAACAACGCTACTATCACGACGACTTTTTCCTACTCCTTGGTTTCCATTGCTGTACCCAGTTGAGGCATCGCATCTTTGTACTGCAGATGGCCCGGCGATGTTGTAATGGGTGTCACTCCTCTGGTCGTGACTCTCTGGGCTCTGCTGTCCCCGTTACACGATCATCTCTGGGATTGGCAGAGAAGCCACCCTTTATTCACTCCTACCCCCCAAAGCCAAATATTGTGCTGATAGCCTTACAAACGTCATTTCACTTCATACTCCTACCAATCTTATGAGACCATCATTAGCGTTTCTATTTTTCAGATGGTTAAAAGTGAGTTTCAGGGGCACCTGGGTGGCTCAGTCAGTTAAGTGTTCAACTTCGGCTCAGGTGATGATCTCGACGTTCATGAGTTCGAGCCCTGTGTCGGGCTCTGGGCTTACAGCTTAGAGCCTGGATCCTGCTTCGGACTCTGTGTCTCCCTCTCTCTCTGCCCTTCTCTCAGTCGCACATGCGTGTGCTCACTCTCTCTCTAAAAAATAAATAAACATGAAAAGAAGTGAGTTTCAAAGATGTCTTGCTCAGGACCATACTCTGGATAGGACAGAACTGGGAATACCACCTGTGTGAGTTGGGTCCGATCCTGGGCTCCCACCCACCACAGTGGTGACTGGTCTACACCCTTCTGTACAGCATGTGTGTGTCCTGGTCACCATCCAGTGACTCGTGGTCTGCAGAGTCTCTGCCAACGACACAGCTCCCAGATCCATTGCGAAGCACATATTGTGCCAACTCTCATATTGGGTCCTGTTGTCCTAGTTTACCTTGGAGCACCCAACCCCTTCCTGACCTTACTCCAGGCATCTCCCTGAAAACAAAACAAGAAATAATACCCTACGTTTTAACTTGTGTTTAGGATTCCATTTTGGACCATCAGATTCAGTGGAAGACATTAGCAGCTTAGCTCCTGAATGTTAGCAGCCACATGAGACCTATGTCTGGCTTACTTACCATTGGCTGTCAGAAATGGGTCACTCGGAAATTCAGCCTACCTGTCAGATGCTCAGAGGTGCTCACCTTGCTCAGACCGCTCTACTTCGGGGCTCTAGCTCAGAATAGTTAACGATTGTTACAAACTCTGATCAATGTGTGCAGTCGTGAGGCACCCTGACCAAGTTGAGCGGGCGAAGGACTTCACCCTTAGAATTTCACAGGACATAGGGACAGTCCAGTAGCCATGTGCCTGGTGTGTGCCCCTTCCTCTCCATTCACGTTGAACACGTTAACAACTTGCTACTCTAACACCTTTACTGTTCCCTCCCTCAGTTTCCCCACCTTTTCCCTGGCCGTGCCTAGAGGTGACTGTGATTCTGGATCGTTATTTTCAGTTTCAGAATGTCTGTGACTCCTCTGTTCATGGTTATGGATTTGTTCCCTGGTGTTGCATGATGGTCCTGTGAAACCCTGGAGAGGGGAAGTTCCTGCTTTGTGTGGTCAGCCCAGACAGACGGTGGGGCGTGGGGGGATCCTATGCCTGGCTCCACCTGCTACTAACCTGTGATCGTGATCAAAGCACAGTCCTCCATGTTGATTGACTGGGACTCTTCCAGACAAATGGCACTGAACGATGTTAAGATATTAAAGCATCTCGCAGGAAGGTGGAGATTGGAAGGCTGACAGGCGACGTTGCCAGATCATGACTCAGGTTCAGGAGTTTAGACTTTATTCCATGGGTTAGTAATTTCTAATTACTAATTGCTATTAATAAGACTTAAACTTATAAGGAGCTCTTTAATGAAGTTCTGATCTATATCACATATTCTTTAATTCATATAGAGTGTGATTTAAGTTAGCTAAAATGTTTCTCAAGCAGTCTTCAGCTTGGGGCAGAAAATATTTTTTTGTCCTAATTTTTATCAATACTTCAATGCCTGTTTTGGTTCTTCAACTATTTAAATTAGTCAAGTGTATTTTGTTTTGCATGTTTTCTTACTTATTTCAGTTGAACCGCTAACAAATTATCTGCAGTTTAGCGACTCAGCAAATCTTGAGTACCTGTGGGGAGTTCCTACAAACTCTTGTAAGGGCCGGGGACAGCGATGTATTAACGTGATGTGTGTGCCTTCACGGGGCTTCTGTTCTGTGAGAAAGGCGCTAATACACAGTCAAAGGGGATGCCCACATCGTGCAGAAAAAGATGACCCAGGGTGTGGGGCTAGAGAGGACCTGGGGGCGGGAGGGGCTGGTAGAAGGGGCTGCCAACAAGAGTTCATTAAGGGTTTCATCAAGACTTGAATGGAAGGGATTTTTCCTTTCCAGCCTGAAAGGGGGAACAGCATCAGCAGGTGCCCAGAGGCGGGAAGGAGCTAGGTGTACTGTAAGATAGGGAGAATGTTTGTTTCAGAAAGACCAGCTGAAGAGCAGGATGGTTTAGGGTGAAGTGTGGGAAGGACTTCAAGGGTGAAATCAAGCTGAGTCTTGTAGGTGAAGGGGGGCATTTATATTTTATTGTAATTGCGATAGAAAGCCCTTGTCCAAACCAGGTAATAGTTTGACCTTTTGTTAACAACTGGAGTCTCTTCAGCTTATTAAAAATGTTAAGTTACACAAGACTGTGCAACCACGTGATATTTGATAGACATTCGGCTCATGGAGTTTCTTAGTCTGCCTATATAGATGGTGGATTCTAGACTTTTGAAATATCCTTATCAGGGGATACCTGGGTGGTTCAGTTGGTTAGGCATCTGACTTCAACTCAGGTCATGATCTCACAGTTCATGAGTTCGAGCCCCTCATTGGGCTCTGTGCTGTCATTGGGCTCTGTGCTGACATCTCAGAGCCTGGAACCTACTTCGGATTCTGTGTCTCCCTCTGTCTCTGCTCCTCCCCTGCCTGTGCTGGCTCGCTCTCTCTCAAAAATGAATAAACATTGAAATGTCCTTATTAGTACCTTGACTTAGGAAAAAAACATCAGAATTCCTTCATGTTTTAAGGGTAATTCCTTGCCTGAAAAACATAACATTAATATATATAATAGATGTTTTAAAAATTTACATTTGGTGCTAAAACTCTAGTGGTGTTATCTATCATTTCCTTCCTGGATGGCGAAGATCTCCTTGAGTGTTTCATGAGTAGTGATTCTGAATGCCTCTGAGCAGCCCGGCTGTGGTGAAGAATCCTGAGTGAGATTGGAGTACGTCTTGCCCCTTCATTGCTGTGTTTTTCTTGAGCAGATCACGTGATTCCTCTGGCATGAGACTCCTTGTTGGTACCGTGGGGCTAATCATTCGCTTCATGGGTTTACCACAGTCTGATGCACAGGGAAATGATTGGTGAGCTGTTAACTGACGTAAAAGTCCAAGGCATCTTCTCCCAGTGTCCTGGACCATTCACATCCTCAACACATACATGGCACAGGATTAAGGGATCAGAATGGAAATTACTGAATTAGAATTCACTATGTCCCTACAGGGGCCATGAATGCCTCTGTCTAAGGGTTCCAGTGTTATGTATGTTCACACTCTGTCAGCGGACCTGGTTCTTTCAGAACTCAGCCGGAAGAGAGTTACTCCAGGACCCTTCACCCGTGGGTCAGCAGAGTGGGCTTTCCCAGTACGGCCCCCGACCCGTCAGATGTGTATAGTGCTGTCATGGGGTAGAAGTTAAGTATTTCCCAACTTCAGCCAAATTGAGTGAATGGGCCCCGACACCATGGAGGCTTTTCACAAGGGATATGATGTAAAAATAGTGTTGTGTCCGGTGGCACGTGGTCATTCTGTTCTTCATGGGCGGTGGCAGCGTGGCTCATTGCCTACTCATTGGCCCCAGAGATACATCTTTTACTACGGAAGATCCATGATGTCCTTTCTGTCCCCCTTTATCAGGCCCACTGATGGAAAGCTTCAGAAAATGATGAAAGTTGGTAAGGATGTTCCCCTCCGCAGGATTTTCTGCACATGAATTCAGTCAGCTGACATCCTGACTGTTAGCATTTGTCTTCCATAATCCTCTGTGGTTGTGTTTTCTTTAACTGTGAAAATCGTTTGCAGAAATTAGACTTTCTGCTTGGTTTCCCCCTGGGGTGGCAGGCATCCACATTTCACAAACATTCTCCTTTCTTACCTATGTGACGCTCAGTCGACGAGAAAGCCTTTTTCTCTCTGAGCAGACGGACAATGAAGCGGACATGAATGGGAAGCCTGGGACTTGAGTTCTGGCTCCTGCGTCCCAGGCCAGATGTGCAGTCCCAGCAGATGGGCAGTGACCTTCCTTCTCCTGGTGTGCAGTCACTTGCAACAAGGGAGCCACGGGGCGGGCTGGAAGATGGCCTCACTTTTTTCTTTTATCCCCCCAAGCGGTCATAGTGCTTGTCAAAGCCTGGGATTCTATTCCTTCACCCGCCTCCCTTCCCAGGTCGAGGATGGTGATTAAGAACTGGTGAAGTTAGAAAATTTTATAAAAGGGGATCTTGAAAAAAAAAGAAAACCCTGGAAGGTCACGCCAGTCCTTTCTCTTGCACCACGCAAAGCCACGGTGTCCTTCCCATGTCACTTGGTCATTCGTTGTCCCTTCCTGGAAGCCCCCACTCCCTGCCCTGGCTGCCAGCACCCCTCCCCCCTTCATCCTGCTGTTCCTCGCAGCTGTGTCTCTGTGTGTGTTTATCCTCTCTAGGTGGGAGGTTTCCCGAGGGTGTGACTCTGCTGTGCTTAGGGCACTGCTGTGTCCCCTGTCCCAGAAGAGTGGTTCCACAGGGCTCAGTGACATCGGAGGCTTGACGGCCCGGTGAGGGGCTCACTTAGCTGCCACCTCTCTGTGAAGGGAGGTGGTGAATACGTTGCTCAGAGTTCAAAGTGAGGAAAGTGAAGGACCTCCCCCCTGCTGCACCCCCTCCCCCACCTCTGGACAAGATGGGAACGTTCTACAGTGACTTCCGGTCTGAGAAGTGAGGCTGACAATATTGCCTGGGACTTTTACTTGGGAGAAAACATCCAAAGACTTTTATGTATTTAATTTTGTTAAGTTTATTTATTTTGAGAGAGAGAGAGAGAGAGAGAGGCGCAGGGTGGAAGGAGAGAGGATCCCAAGCAGGCTCCACGCTGTCAGCCCAGAGCATGAGGCGGGCCTCAAACCCACAACTGTGAGATCATGACCTGAGCTGAAATCAAGAGTTGGGTGCCTAACGGACTGAGCCGCCCCGGCGCTCACTGCCAAAGGCTCATATTTAAAAAGGAATTTGCAGGGCGCCTGGGTGGCTCAGTCGGTTAAGTGTCCAACTTCAGCTCAGGTCATGATCTTTTCCTTCCGTTGGTGGATTTGAGCCTGCAGCAGGCTTGGAACCTGGAGCCTGCTTCAGATTCTGTGTCTCCCTTTCTCTCTGCCCCTCCCCCACTCACAATCTGTCTCTGTCTCTCTCAAAAATAAACATTAAAAAATTTAAAAAAAAAAGAAGATGCCAGGTCTGGTTTCCTGTTCATTTTTTAGTATTTTTGACTTTGAGACCTATTTTCAAGGTAATATTAAGGGACACTCTTATTGCTATTGCTGGCAATACCACCTGCTGAGGGCGTAGTTCCTCAGTCCGGTGCTGAGCCTTTTCAGCATATTACATCATTTACTCTTCATTGTGACCCTTGAAGCCAGCGCTGTTTTCCCCACTTGTATCTGAGAAATCTGAAGTCTGAGAGTTTAGTTAATTCCTTATTGTTTGCACAGTTTGCAAAATGGAAGAGCTAGGATTTGATCCTAGGTAGCCATGCATGGAGTGAAAGGCCCACAGAGACCCCACGGGTGATTGACAGGCCCGTGCCTGGCGAGAAGAGTGAACATAATGGTAGAGCACCAAATCAGGGGTATTAGAAACTCACATTTTTCAAACTGTGGCTTTCCACATTATGTTACTATTCTATATTTGCATACTTCTGAGGGAGCTGCAGACTCAATATATGAATGAAGGCTTTTGACCACAAGCTTTGGGTATGAATACAGTTTCGTTTTGGGTCTATTTCTTAAGAACACTGGAGCTTCACTTCAGACTGGGCGGAAATCACCTGCTGGCCCCAATTTAATTCTGTTCTGGGGAAGAGGAGTTCTATGTTTAGATTTACTTTTTGCATCCTTAAAAAAACAAAAAACAAAACTGGTCGGTGGAGGGAATGGTAGATGTAAAGAAAAACAAAAGCCATCCAGGGGCACCTGGGTGGTTCAGTTGGTTAAGTATCTGATTCTTGACTTTGGCTCAGGTCACGATCTCACGGTCGGTGCGTTCGAGCCCCGAAGTGGGCTCTGAGCTGACTGTGCGGGGCCTGTTTGGCATTCTCTGTCTCCCTCTTGCTCTGCTCTGTCCCTCCCTGCTTGCTCTCTATGTCTCTTTCAAAATAAATTTAAAAAATTAATTAATTAATGAATGAAAGCTACCCAGGCATAAGCCACCAGGAGATGAAAAGATACAATGTATCTATTATTTTATAAATAGTTTGTAGTCAGAAAGTTAGGAACCAGAATGGTTTTGTGAGGAGTATAGTACTATGCTGTAAACTCTATATTTCACCATTTGTACGGGTTTGATGTCTTACTGCTCCTGAAGATGATTTCAAAAATTACAAGCTTGTTTATTTTTTTAAACTTCTGTGTAATACCTTCCAT
This sequence comes from Mungos mungo, assembly GCA_004023785.1. NCBI lineage: Eukaryota > Metazoa > Chordata > Mammalia > Carnivora > Herpestidae > Mungos > Mungos mungo. The sequence goes on from PISW01001869.1 coordinate 167,737, forward strand.
CTTGAAAGATGCAATTCGTTTCTGTCTATTTTGTTTGGCAAGAAAGTGTGAATGAAACAATAATCTGAAGTTTATAAATTGCACGTTAGAGGCAAGAGCTGCAGGCTGTGTTGCTATTTCTTCATGGATTCTTTCATATTTTTCATGTTTGTTTATTTTTGAGAGAGGGGGAGAGAGAGAGAGGCAGAGAGAGAGGGAGACAGAGGATTGGAAGTGGGGTCTGTGCTGATAGCCGATAGCCCGACATGGGGCTGGAAGTCAGGACTGGTGAGATCGTGATCTGAGCTGAGGTCGGACACTCAACCAGCTGAGCCCCCCAGGCGCCCCTGTCATTGATCATGTCTATGGAAAAAGTGACTGGTTGACAGATTGCAGTTCTGTTGTGAATAACGGTTCCTTTCATGGTCTCTGAGAAACAATGCCGAGGCATAGAGCGGGCTACCCTCGTAGTGTTGTGATGGGTCATGTTGCGTTACCTGGCCGATCTCCTTTGTCCCATCAAAAGCAGCCTCGAGTTCCTAATTAGGAAGATGGAAGATTCTGCTTGTGAAAATCCGAATAATGATAACTGATTGCAGTTTCTTTTTCTTCACTTTCTTTTCTATGAGAGTGAAGGTTTTCTTTTTCCTTCTCAGCCAAAGTAATTTCCTTTGTTCTTATTCGGTTATTTTTCTTGTGAAACATTTTTCCACGAGTGGAATAGCACCAACTGAATAGTACACCCAGAAAAAGAAAATGCTTTTTTTTTCATCTAAGTCTTTGGAGAATGAAAGACTAAAATATTTATGAGCATTTGATAGTATAATGATATATTAAATTATCACTATTTATTACTTTGCTAATCAATCATTTTTTAATGAATTAGCTATAAGACAGAAATAAAGATTTAGTCTCCATGATTTCAACAAGGAGAGCCTGTTGTTCTAAAAATGATGGTTTTCTACAGTTTTCTCCCATCACCATTAGCTGAAACTTACGGCATCCAATGATGCTCACAGAATCTTTGACCACCCTGGTCCCTGTTTGAGATGGACACAAGCATATCCTCCTTCTGACACATGTCCTGACCAATGTTGATATTAACCAAGTGATATTCACAAGGTAATTTTTCCTAAGCATATATAATATCACGAGGTTATGCAATACAGTTAAAAGAAAGTGGACTCTGAGGTCAGATGGACCCCGTCTCTTCCTGGAGGGGCCGAGGGGGCCCCCAGGGTCCCCGAGCAGAAACCCGAGGTCTATGGCCCAGCGGTGATGTGAGCCCGTGCCCCACACCGTGTCACTCAATCCTCAGGCAGGAAGAGAGGAGAAGGCTTTCATCAGTGTTTCCCTGTCACTGAATTCCAAGCATGAGCCTGCATTTCAGATTCTCCTTGTATCAATTTTGCAAAATCTCTGTGCTACCTGGAACGTAGGCATCCCAGGCAGGTGGATGCAGGGCCGTATGAAGCCATAACCATGTGGGCAGCGCTGCACCAGGACTGGCTCTTTGTACTCGAGAATCAAATGATTGACTGTTGGCAAGGATTAAAACTGAGGCTTCCTGAGCGCGGGGGCTTTGATCTTCGCCAAATCTACTGAGACAGCTGAAATTTCATGGGAAAGTGACAAGGATTTCCTAAACCGAATGCAAATAGATGTTTAACTTTCAACTCAACCTCTTGCCCAAAGGCTTTTGCAAATGCGTGAAAAGAAAACCCTGGTTTGTAAACCAGAAAATGTTGATTTTTACAGCACATTCCAACTTGAACAGATTAAAACTGGGATTGCGGTGTCCTTAATTTTTTTTTTAGTTTTTATATAGCTGATGGTTCTTTGAATACAATATCAATGATAGATCTCTGTGACGTAGAGATTATATTCTTTCTGGCTTAACATGATTTGGAAAGGAAGATCTTACCAAATGGCAAATTTAACCTTTTGTGATAAAGACCATGCATCCTCATTCTTCTGTTAACACAGCGAGTTATGGGCTACACATCACCTTTTCTCCCCCTTTGATTAACTGATGCTAATGAATAGTATATAAAACTTAACAACATAGAAAACATTTTCCAACATGAACACGTGTTACGATGAATCTATAATTGTGAGTGCCTCATTAAAAAAAAAATCCGTGTGTAGCCTTGCATTTATGTAGTTGTGTGAGGTATAGCCCAGATTTTTATGAACTTTAAGCCTGGCCATGGCCCTCCTTTTCTGACCAGAAAACACTGAGTAGTCACACGTTAGGTGATTTCAAGGTAATTTGCAGTTAGAGGTCTGCAGGCTGTGAATTTTTTCCATTTCTCCTCCCGTGGACAAGGTTATCACTATTACTAACTCTTACTAATAGGATATTAGTAAGAATGAGAGCAAAGCTCTCATTTTCCTTTGTGTGTGTGTTGTTAGTCGTCAGGGTACTTTCTAGGTAAATTGATTTATTGGATTTTTTTTTTTAATGTTTGGAAATACTGTATCCTCTGTGGACCCTTTGAATCACTTACCTGTTCTTCGTAATTTTTGTGTAAAGGAATCCGAGTCTTGCCCTTTTTCCTGGGCACCGTGTCCTATGGCTGCTGCTCAGGATGTCGTCTCTGCTGTCCCTCAGGGCCCAGCCTTCCTCTGTGGTTCAGTTGTATGATCTCATGATGAGAACATGGGGTCAGTAGGCTCAGAAATTTGCTTAAGAGAGAAACTGAGGATTGCGTAGATATTGAGGAGACAGTGAGATCCTTTCTGCCGCTGTTAATAGAATTTTGTCCATAAGTTTTGTCCACATACTTCCTACCCTCCTGGCAGAGATATGCGGCTCCCTGTGGTTGTTGGGATCACCCAGAAGCTGGTCAGAAATGCAGACTGCCAGGCCTGCCCCAGAGCTCTTGAGTCAGGACGTGCGTGCTACCAAATCCTTGGGAGATTCTCACACACACTGGAGTGTGAGAAGCATGGGCCTCAGATGGCCTTGTCCTTTGAGTCAGCCTTGGGCCAGGCATTTGTGCCACACTCCAGCCTACCGCACAGTTTTCCATTCCCCTTGAACAATTTCTGGGGCATGGAACAATCAAACACGATCCTCTTATTTTATCAGTCGACACTGCTGAGAACTGCACGGGGTGACTTTGCCTTTGTCAGACTTGCTGTAGGACTCAGCCTTGCAAAGAGTGAAAGTTTGACTTCCTCCTTGCCGATTTGGATACCTTTTATTTCTTTGTGTTGAGCCTTTATTTCTTATTGCTGAGCCTAGGACTTCCAGCACTATGTTGAGTAACAGCGGTGAGCCTGGACATTCTTGTGCTCCTGACCTTAGGGGGAAAGCTCTCAGTTTTTCCCCATTGAGGATGATCTTAGTCGTGGGTCTTTCATAAGTGGTTTTTATGATCTTGAGGTATGATCCTTTTACCCCTACTTTCTTGAGGGTTTTTTTTTTTTTAATCAAGAAAGGATGCTATATTTTGTCAGACTCTCTCTGCATCTATTAAGAGGATCATGTGGTTCTTAGTCTTTTATTTTTTTTAATTTTTTAAAATTTATTTTTGAGAGAGAGAGAGAGACAGAGAGAGCAGGGGAGGGGCAGAGAAAGAGGGAGACACAGAATCTGAAGACAGGCTCCAGGCTCTGAGCTGTCAGCACAGAGCCTGAGGCAGGGCTTGAACCCACAAACCATGAGATCATGACCTGAGCCGAAGCCAGATGCTTAACTGACTGAGCCATCCAGGTGCTCCAGTCTTTCGTTTATTAATGTATGTTTCACACGGATTGATTTGCAGGCATTAAACTAGCCCTGCATCCCAGGTCCAAATACCACTCGATCATGGTGAATAATTCTTTTAATGTATTGTTGGATCAGGTTGGCTAGTATCTTGTTGAGGATTTTTGCATCCATGTTCATCAGGGAAATTGGTCTATAGTTTTCCTTTTTAGTGGGGTCATTGTCTGGTTTTGGAATCAAGATAATTCTGGCCTTGTAGAAAGAGTTTGGAAGCTCTCCTTCTGTTTCTATTTTTTGGAACAGCTTCAAAAGAATAGGTATTAACTCTTCTTTAAATGTTTGGTAGAATTCCCCTGGGAAGCCTAGACTCTTGTTTTTTGGGAGATTTTTTTATTACTAATTCAATTTCTTTACTGGTTATGGCTCAAATTTTCTATTTCTTCCTTTTTTGGTTTTGGTGGTTTTTATGTTTCTAGGCATTTGTCCATTTCTTCCAGATTGCCCAATTTATTGGCATATGATTGCTCCTCTCTTATTATTGTTTGTATTTCAGTAAGGTTGGTTGTGATCTCTCCTCTTTCATTTTTTATTTTATTTATTTGGGTCCTTTTCTTTTTTCTTTTCGATCAATCTAGCTAGAGATTTATTGTTGTTAATTATTTCAACGAACCAGCTCCTGGTTTCATTGATCTGTTCTGTTTTATTTTTATTTCAGTATCATCGATTTCTGCTCTAATCTTTATTATTTCCCATCTTCTGCTGGTTTGGAGCTTTATTTGTTCTTTTTCCAGCTCTTTAAGGTATGAGGTTAGGTTGTGTATCTGAGACCTTTCTTTCTTCCTTAGGAAGGCCTGGATTGCTATCTCCTTCCCTCTTATGACAGCCTGTGCTGCATCCCAGGGGTGTGGGGCTGTCGTGTTATCATTCTCATTGGCTTCCATGCACTTTTTAATTTCCTCTTTAATTTCTCAGTTAGCCCATTCATTCTTTAGTAGGATGGCCTTTAATCTCCAAGCACTCGTCATCTTTCCAAATTTCCCCACCTCTAGAGCTTCCTCTGGACCACAGAGCCCCAGGCACTGGTATTTGTGAGGAGCTTCTGGGTGGAGGGGCTTCTGGTGGTCTGTCCTGTCTGGAACCTATTGACCTGCTATTGGAGAGCTCCGGTTTCTTCTTTGAGTGGTGAGTGTGAAATGAGGGCCGGTTTCAGGGGTGATCATGGTCACTTTACAGACTTCCAATGCTGCCTCTCATCTCTGTAGGCACCCTTGGCTTTTTCCTTCCATTCTGAACCTCTTGCTGTGACCTCGGGTCCCTGCTCTTCCAAGCATCTCCCTGCCCCACCGCTGACACTTGTGAGATAGCAGTTGATTTCACTCCTTGTCATTATAACACTCGAGCTTCATGCCTTGGGCTCATTCCACATTGCCTTCCATCTTTCTGCAGATGAATTTGCAAAATGTATGTAATTTATTCCCCAGCCCTGACCCAGGGATCTCCACCACCAGGTAACTCACATCCAAGGCTTTGAAGTTAGAGCCCTTGGTGAGTCACTTGAGCCATGCCAGTCCCCTACGTAGCATCAAGGAAAGGAGTCAACGGGAGGCTTACGGGAAGAATATCACATTTCCTGTGCTCCCTTTCTTACAGATCTCTCCGTGACACCCATGGGCAGTGGAGACCAAGCTGTGGGTCTTCTTCTGATGGATGTGGAATTATTTTTCCTTTCCATTTTCTTGAGGCATAATTCCATCCAACATGAGCAGCTTTGCCGCATTCCTTAGTGCATGATAATCATGCTTTTCAAAACACAGAAGAACTCTTTCATCACAGAATCTTACTCCTTTTGATCCTTTACTGTCTTTTTTTTTTTAAACCAAGCTCAGAGTGATGCCTGTTGGTCAAACTCTGAGATGCTTGGAACTTTGAACATTCACTTTGAGCATGAATCCACAGACTCAGTGACCTGACCTAGCTGATGGGAGCCCCAAACACTGCCTCACCACAGAGAGTGCATCTTTGCTAGGTCACTTGGGCCTCTAGATATCTGTAAGAGTGGAATGGATGTGGGGCCATGAAGTGATGAGAACGTTGGGGATTTTTTTTTTGTTTAATGTTTATTTATTTTGAGAGAGTGTATGCATCCACATGAGTGGGGGAGGGGCAGAGAGAGAGAGAGAGAGAGAGAGAGAGAGAGAGAGAGAGAGAGAGAATGAGAATCCCAAGCAAACTCTGCACCATCAACACAGAGCCCGACATCGGGCTTGATCCCATGAACCATGAGATCATGGCCTGAGCTGAAATCAAGAGTTGGATGCTTAACCAACCCAGGTGCCCTGGGGACTGTTTTTTAAGTTGGTGTTTTTTCTTGGCAAATGGGATGATTTTCTTGCACATGAAAGAGGGCTTTTTCTTCATCACTGGCCATATTAATGGGCTACACAACAACGCACTAAGTGAGATAATCAAGACTGAGTCAGACAACATTTCTGGGACTTAACTCCGTCTTCTATAACACAAGATGCAGACACAGCCAGAATGTTCTATACTGTGCCTTGAGGGCTCTGTAGGACAGCTCATTCTGCACGCATGCGAGCGCAGTTCTCCAGTACTCCGGAGACTATCTGTTATTCTCTTGGTTTCTTTGAGAGTTTTGGAAAGACTCTAGGATTTCCTTTGGAGCCAGTTAGCCAGCCAAAAGGAAATTTGGATATCTTCTTGCTCATTGCCCTTTTCTGTTTTCTCCTGCCCATTTCTCTGGTTGGTTGGAGGGCCCTCAGGGTTGGGGTAAAGTTTGGCCGAAAGCACTGGGGATGGTTGAGGCAGATGTAGGGGTGTGTGGGAAGGAGGGAGGGCAGAGGGGAAGCTCACGTTCCCGTCACATCCACACCCAGAAGCACATTTATTTCTGTGGGTTCACGTGTAGACTTTATTTCTGAAAACTGAGATGCCACACATGGGACTCTCTGAGAGTCGAGTGACCCAACATTAAATTAAATGGAAATCAAACTCAGAGTTGTTAAATAATATCTCTTCAGCCGAGACACCAGCAACTGCTTTGGATGGAATAATGCATGCTTGTCCCCAAAGAGCCTCTCTCATGGCCGTCTGCGCCCACTACATACCATTGCTTTCCGTTTATAAAATGGGCCTCTTGAAAAGTACAGGACTGGTTTTGTAAACATTCTTTTGTGATTCCATCTTGTACTTTTCTGAGTTCTTAAGTGGTCTTCCTTCAATACTTCATAGTCATTTGTCCTTGGTTTTTTTTAAATTGCTTTCTAAAATTTTGTGGTAAATTTAATTCAATTCCCTCATCTAGTCATGACCTTGATAGTCTGTTCCAAATATTGCATTGCTTTTCTGTTGCTTCAATCCCAGTGTGCAGTCTATATGAAGATAGTACCTTTGCTTACTTGGGGACCATCTCTCTCTCCGTTATACCTGTTGTGCCATCAGGGCCAGGGTGTGGGTCCTGCTCACTTATGCTTTCTCTGAATCTAGACTACTTTGTTCTAAACACTGACATTTTATTTCTAGGTAGGGAGTGTTCAGGACATCATTTCAACTTCTAATGAGTATTTATGAGTGAGACCCTGCATTATCTAACCAGAGTTTCATTTTCTCCGGATCTTATCTTCATGTGCGTGAGCTAGGTACAGAATCCCAATGACTGGAAATCTGTGAAATATTTATTCTGTGTGTCCATATCTATTTCTCCAATTGCTATCTCTCTTCCTCTGCTTACTGGCACGTTTTAAAAACACTCTCCGAGAACTGTCACCAAGTCTGTATGTTCACATGTGTGTTTATGACCTATGACCTGGCAGTATTTTGTTTTTGCTCCTTGTTGTTGGTGATGTTATCTTGCTTTCTGAATCTGGACTGTGTGAGATTATGTGTTTCTTTGTGTGCTTTGTTTCATTTTGACACTAAAAGAAAATAAAATACCTACAAACTGAAAATCAAAGTGAAAGCATTTGATACAGGTACATATTGATATGTGCCTTTCAAGTATGCATATTTATTTTTTATTTTTGAGAGAGAGAGAGAGAGTGGGGAGGAGCAGAGAGAGAGAGAGAGAGAGAGAGAGTCTTATTCAGGTTCTATGCTCAGCATGGGGCCCAATGTGGGGCTTGACCCCACAACCTTGGGATCATGACCTGAGCTGAAATCAAGGATCAGATGCTCAACTGACTGAGCCACCCAGCGCCCCACATTCTCATTATTTAAACACAATTGTGCCTGCTAGTCCCTCTCTTCTTGCTGGTATCTGACAACAAGATTTGGATTTAGACATGAAATCATCACTTGGGATAGATGCATCAGAACTGACATAGGAATGAATCATTTTGTAGGATTTTGTTTCAGACAGTCCCTAGGACTACATGGCCAATCCAAGGAGGTCTTAATTGGGTACCATTAAAAACTGGACTTAGGGCCAGAATCCTAAACCACAGGATGGCATTTATCTAAAGTAATTACCTGTGTGACTCAACTACAGTTCACTACGATTTGCTCTTTTCACCAGCATATGGGATCAGGGAATTAAAGTGAGATGTGGATCAAATAAATTACATTTTATCCTTACCTTAGAGAATAATGTAAGAGTCTGGAAGTGAAAATGTATTTTACTGAGTTTCTTGTTTATATATTTCTTAAAGTATTAAATGAATTCCACTAATATGAAGGGATCGTTGTTAAGCTTGAAAAGAGAGAAACACTGAATTCATATTAGCTACACATGATCCGCTTTAGTGCCTCTTCACCTGTTTCCAAGTGAGACCAGGGTTTTCAGATTCTCGTGTGCTCTGGAAGGCATGGGTGCGTGTGGGCCCACCTGACCGTGGGGAAACATCAGTTTTGTCATGACCCACCTGACAAAACTGCAAGGTCACATTTTGTCAAGAGTGAAGGAGAACTTCAGTCCTGAACTTACATTTTCCCCGCCGTCTTGCCATTTCTCTCCCCATCCCAGTTCCCCTCCCCTCCCTTCTGGGAGAAACATGAAAGGTGCTGCAGTTTTAGGATTATGAGTTTTGGAAGGAGAAAGACCTGAGCTTGGATCCTGGTGTCATCACCAACTAGCTGAGTGAGCACGGGTGGGTTGTCTGATGTCTCCAAGCCCCTGTGTCCTGACCTGCAAGACAGGGGGTGACACAGCTGCTAAAGGTTTAAAAAGGTGGTAAGTGGACACTTCTGGCTTAGCGCCTAACACAGAGCCCTGTAAGTAGAGCAGTGTTCAGGCCGTAGCAGTGGCTCTGACTGGCAGAAGGTGGCCCCTGTGAAACTGGGGGTGCCTGGGTGATTTAGTCAGTTAAGCGTCCGACTTCAGCTCGGGTCATGATCTCATGGTTCATGAGTTTGAGCCCCACGTCAGGCTCTGTGCTGACAGCTCAGAGCCTGAGCCTGCTTTGGATTCTGTGTCTTCCTCTCTCCCCCTCCCCAGCTCACACTCTGTCTGTCTGTCTCTCTCTAAAATAAGTAATAAAACATTTAAAAATTTTTAAAGAAGAAAACTGGATTTTCTTTCACTGCAGGGCATGCACTGATCTTCAAGAGAGGACCAAAGTGTCATCTTCTTCTTTGAAGTATTTGCTATGATTGAAATGGACCTGGTTGACCCATGGTTGTGCCTCCTTCTTCATCCCTATTTATTATGTGTGCCTTGTTGAAATATTTTTCTCTATTAGTCTCTTTAAAAACATAACTTTTAGTTTAATTTCTTGTTTTGTATGTTATATCTTCCTTCTAATGTTTTTGAGTTTCCTTTATTTTTCTAGCTTATAGAATTGGATGTTTGGCTCATCTGTTTCCAGTCTTTCTCTCTTTTAAAAAGAAATACATTGAAAGCTATAGATTTCTCCAATGAACATGGTAGCTACACTTCACAAGATTAAAATATATATATATATATATATATATATATATATATATATATATATATGTTTCTTGTTTTTAATAGGCCATGTAAGCTTATTTATACTTCCTTGAATTTCTGGTACATTTGGTATTTTCCATTTATCACGCTTTGTCATTTTAAAAAATTTTTTATTTTGTTATTTTTATTTTTTCATGCTTTGTCATTGATTTTCATACCCTACTGAACTTCCCTGCTGTCCGTTAGGTTGTTAGCATTCTCCCCATTTCTTCTACTGGTATGAAAGTTACAAATTCATATCTAGTATTTGTGGGTAACCTAGTGACCTCGACATCAATAGCTCGCTTACAAAGGTTGTGGTTGGTGAGCATATATGTCATTCTTCTGAACCTGACTTTGTTCATTCTGATCTCTTTCTCCTACTTTCCACATTGTTTTGTCTCGAATTTTAATTCTGCCTTCTTCTTAACATGCTCCTTTGTTTTTTCTTTTAAAGTGAATGGTTAGAGGTGCCTGAGTGGCTCAGTTGGTTAAGTGTCCTACTCTTGATTTCAGCTCAGGTCATGATCTCATGGTTTATGAGATTGGGCCCCAAGTTGGGCTCCATGCTGACAACACAGAGCCTGCTTGGGATTCTCTCTCTCTCTCGCTCTCTCTCCTCCCTCACTTTTTCTCTGTCTATAAAAATAAGTAAACTTAAAAAAAGTGAATGCTTATTTACATTTACCAGTGTATTCATAGAGTTCTGTATTCATTATTGCTTTTGGTGGGATGGTCTGAATAGTTAAGATCTGGTGTGGCATGTTGTCTAGCCAGTTGGGACAGAAGCCTGACCAGACAGAGTGGGCTTCGTAGGCTGTGCCTAGCAGCAGAAAACCCATCTGTTACTGCAGGACTCATTTCCTTCTTGCTGAGTTATAATCTTCAGTAGTTTCTTAAGTGACAATCTGGAAACAAGAAGTTCTCACATTCTTTTTATGTCTCAAAAGATTTTTGCTTTGCTTCAATTGGGGCTGATAATATAGCTGGGTATAGAATTCTGTATTGACATTTATTTCCTTCAGAAGTTTTGTGGTATCTTCTCATGATTTTCCTACATATTTTATTATTCCTGTATTGCTGATAAGCAGTCCATTGTCAATATATCAGACCTTAACTTTGCTAGTAATATTTTTATCTCCAATAGGATTTAATATTTTTCTCTGGCTCTGTGATGCTGTGTAGTTTCATACAGTTAAGACATCGATTTACAAAAAAAATAATTGTTCTGCTTCACTTGTAATATTTCTGGGATCTGAAGATTCATGTGATTCAAAATCCTGGAATTTCCTTCAGGAATATTATCTTTCCTTTTGTCTTCTTCTAAGATTCCTATTAAAAATGCTTTAGAAGGTGTCACTCTTTTCTCTAACTTCTTTTTCACAATGTTCAACCCTTTACCTCTCTGTTGTACATTGGGTGATTTCATCATACCAAGTTTTTCCTGTATTATTCCCTCTTTCTTCTATGTTTTTGTGAAGTTTTATTTAGTTTAATCTTTTTCGATTTGGTTTCAGAGGAGTCAGCTACTCTGATGTCACTTTGTGGCACAGTGTGGTCATTGGTCTTAGTGAGAGGCCCGTCATTCTGTTGTTTATTTTCTTTTATTCCCATCACCCACTTCCTCCTAGGCTTGGCCCCTCATTTGTAATGTCCTAATATGTTTCCTGTGCCTCTTTTGATATGTATTTCTGTACACTGTACAGTGTTATCATGTGCAAATGTTGGTTTAAATTTGTATAATCAAAAGGTGTAATATATCTTTTAATTTCAGTCAGTGCAATGTTTGGAATTCTCCCATGTTGCTATGTATAAATTGAATTTCTTACATCTTATAGCTGTATCGTACTTAGTGGTTTGGTAACCACATTTCATTTATCTACTTCCCCAGAGAGAGACACCCAGATTATCTTCATGCCTTACCACCACAAATTTTACTACAGTGAATATCCCATTCTGGACCTGTGTCAGAGTTTTTTGGGGGCCTGGATACAGAATTATTTTGACTGGCTGTTACCAGATTGCTCTGTACCATGGCTTCATTATTAGCCTAAACTTCTTTTTTTATTTTCTGGCAAGGCATGAGTGTTCCCATATTCTTGTATCCTTACCAACTTTTGATATATTTGGCTTTCTAATTTTAGATAGATGAAAAAGCTGTAAAATAACAGCTTGTCATTTTAATTCTTATTTATTTCTGATTACTAATTAATTTTAGGATTTTTTAATGTTCATTTGAGCCTTATGGTTTTCTCTTTGAAAATTTGCTGATTCATATACTTTGCTATGTTATCAGTGATGTTTCTGTCTTTTTCTCTTTGATTTTCAAGAGTTCTATGCATATTCTAATATATACACAGAAAATATCTTCTCCCATTCTGTCTCTGTTTTAACTTTGTCCATCATCCTCTGCATTAAACAGAAACTCATACATTTCCTTAGTTTGTTTTTTGAGTTGTAATCTATGTATAGTCAAATACACTCATGAAAAACTTTCAGCTTAATGTGTTTTGTGATTTGAATATACTTACATTAATGCCATCTGAAACAAGATGTAGAGCATTTCAATTAAGTACCATCTTGGAGAGTTTGCTTGTTCCTATTACCAGTCATGTCTCCAAATGCAACTCTTTTCTGATTTCGATCAATGGGTAGTTTTAGCTATTCCTGGACTTTATATAAATAGAATGAAGCTGTTGTGTTCTTTGATATCAGGCTACTTTTTCTCAGTATAGTAATTATGAAATTCGCACATATTGTGGCTACTTTCAGAAGTTTGTTCCTTTAATAATTTTTTTTTTCATTCTTCTGTTGCTAGACTCTTGGGCTATTTCCTGTATTTGGCTAATATGAGAAAGACTGGCTAAATATTTTTGTAGAAGTATTATTGTAGACATATGTTAGTACTTTTGGGAGGTAAATAGTAGGAGTGTGATTGCATGTTTTCACCTTTATAAGAAACTTCAAAAAGGTATCATTTAAACTTCTGCCAGAAATGTATGATAGTTCTCATTGCTTTATGTTTTCCCTGACTTTTAGTATAACAATATTTATAATTTAACCATTTTGATGTATATAAAATAGTATCTTATTAAGGTTTCAATTTGCATTTACCTGATCATTTGATGATACTATCTCATGTGCTCATTGGCCATAGAGTATCTTCCTTCATGAAGTGGCTATTCAAATGTTTTGCCTCATTTTAATTCAGTTGTTTATATTGTTATAATTGAATAATAAGGGTTCTTTATATATTTTGGATATGAATCATTTGCGTGGTATAACATTTTGTTTCTTAGTTGTAGTATATGTATCTTATCACTGATGCCTTTCAGTTTGCAAATTAAGCATTGATAAAGTCTCATTCATCAATGGCTAGTACCTAAAATTTTTTGGGCTTATTCCAAGTTTGTAAAGATATTCTCTGAGGCTTTCTTTTATAAATCTATGGTTCCAGCTTTTCCACATAAATCTTATTATTCATCACCAATTGTTACATAAAGAATGAGGTAGGTCTCCAGATTCATTTTCTTCCATCTCTTTATCTTAATCTTATAACAATATTTGTGAAAAAGACTTTCGAGGCTCCTGGGAAGCTCAGTCAGCTAAGCAACCAACTTCGGCTCAGGTCATGATCTTGTGGTTCATGAGTTTGAGCCCCGTGTCTGGCTCTGGGCTGACAGCTGGGAGTCTGGAACTGCTTCAGATTCTGTGTCTCCCTCTCTCTCTGCCCTCCCCTGCTCATGCTCTGTCTCTCTGTCTCTCAAAAATATATAAATGTTAAAAATTTAAAAGAAAGACAAAGACTTTTTATCCCCCCCCAACACCCATTTAATTGACTTTTCACCTTAGTTTAAAAAATTAATCAAGCATACATGTGTGGATCTTTATTCTGTTCCACTGATCTCTTTGCTTATATGCCTGCCAATTCCACACTAATGTAATTATATACAGTTAGTCTAAAAATCAAATCATATAATTTTGTGGAGGTAGTTTTACGTATGTTGTCTTGATTACTAAAGCTTCATTGCAGTCTTAAAAATCAGGTACTATAAATGATTTCTTTTAACATTGTTTTAGCTTTTTAAATTTTATTTTCTTGCTGTATGGCACTCTCTAGGACTTCTAGTACAAGGTTAATGTTGATTAGAAGTGAATAAAAGTAATACGGATGTACACCTTGGCATTGCCTTCACTCCTAAGGGTTGAAATGTTCCATAGTATTTCAACATTAGATATGATGCGATTTGTGTATTTTCCATAGATGCCCTTTATCAGATTGTGGAAGTTCATTTCTATTTCTGGTTTTCTGAAGCTTCTTTTCATAAATGAGATTACATTTTGTTCAATGATTTTTTTGTATATACTGAGATAATATGAAATTTTTCTTGAGGAATTATTCTTATTGCTTTTTTTAAATCTTAAATCAATTTCATATTTCTAGGATAAAGTCTACTTGGCCATGATATGTTATACTTTTTTATATTTATAGTATTTAATTGCTAATATTTATTTATTTATTTTGAAAGAGAGAGTGAGAGAGAGATAGAAAGAGAGAGAGAGAGAATCCCAAGCAGGCTCCGCACTATCAGCACAGAGCCCAATGTGGGGCTTTAACCCACAAACTGTGAGAGCATTACTTGAACCAAAATTAAGAGTCAGACACTTAACCAAATGAGCCAACCAGGTGCCCCCAAATATTTGAGTATTTCCAAAGTATTATTATTATTGATTTTAATTTTAATGTTCTGTCAACATACTTTGTATGAATTATTATAATTTGAGGGTTTTTAAGTGAAATGTCCAAGAATATGATTTATTTTGTTGAATGTTTGATGCACTCTTGGCAAGAATCTGTACTGTGCAGACATTAAATGGAATGTTAATTATGTTAAATTGGTTGAAAATGTTGCTCAAGTCTTCTATATTTTTTTAATTTTTGGTCTACTTGTTTCATCAGTCCATAAGGAGAGGCATTTAATTTCTCCCATTATGAACGTAAGCTTAATTTTAGCAATTCTTAGTTCTGCCAATTATCACGTGATGTGTTTTGTAGTTCTTTAAATTCGGTGGGTACAAATTTAAGATCATTATTTATTCTTGACAGAGTAACTCTTAACATTAAATAATATTTTCTTTTATCTCAGGTTTTACTGTTTTCTTTTATTTTTAAAAATATTTGTTTTTGAAAGAGAGAGAGAGAGAGAGAGAGAGCAAGGGAGGGGCAGAGAGAGAGGGAGACAGAGAATCCCAAGCAGGCTCCATGCTGCCAGCACGGAGCCCAGTGCGGGGTTCAAATTCATGAGCTGTGAGATCATGACCTGAGCTGAAATCAAGAGTTGGATGCTCAGCAGACTGAGCTCCCCAGGTGCTCCTGGTGTTAATGATTGTCTTAAATTGTACTCTCTTGGATATGAGCATAGCCATGTAGATTTATGAGCACAGTGAATGATAGTAGGTTGTTTTGCAACAATTTAATTTTAACCATCTGCGTGTATGTGCGTTTATGTGTGTTCCAAGTGTGTTTCTTGTGAGATGCATATATTTGGGTTTGGCTTTTTTGTCTAACCTTTAAGTGGTGTTAAGTTCATTTATGTTTAATCTAAGTATCAATTCAATTGTGTTTAGGGCTTTCACCTTTTTATATGTTTCTCTTTCTTATTTCCTGCCTTATTTGGAATGACCAAGTACTTATTTAACTCTATTAACTTTTTTGGATTGTTGTTGGTTTAGAATGGTTGACCAAAACTTATTTTTCCTATTGAATACATCAGACGAAGTTTCAGTTTTACAATTAAATTAATATAATTTCAAATAAATGGTTAGTGTGTTGATCATATCTGACACAACTTCTATCAAGTTTTTTTCATAAATGAGCCATTATCATTCAGGGCATTTCAAGATTTTCTTGTGCAACAACTAATTTTAGATACTCAGTACCCAGTTTTTCACCAATATCCTGTTGTATTTACATGAGTTTTCTGTTATGTTTGTAGGAAACATTTTGTTTCAGATCAGCAAAAATCTGTATATTTTTAAATATTCATTGTTGTGTTATTTTTTAGAAGTTGCTAGAAATTACAATACATATGTATAACTTAGTATAATCTAATTTTCAATTACATTAAGCTCTTTTTTCTTTGAGAGAGAGGGAGAGTGAGAGAGAGCAAGAGCATGCATGAGTGGGGGAGGGGCAGAGAGAGAGAGAGAGAGAGAATTTTAAGCAGGCTCTGTGTTCAGTGTGGAGTTCAATTTGGGACTTAGTCTTACAACCCTGGCAATCATGACCTGAGCCAAAACCAAGAGTCAGATGTGTCATGGACTCAGCCACCAGGAGCCCCAGTAAACTATTTTTATTTATTTATCATTTTGGGGGGATCTTTATTTTGAGAGAGAGAGACCAAGAGCAAGCGGGGGAGGGGCAGAGAGACGGGGAGACCCAGAATCTGAAGCAGTTCCAGGTTCTGAGCTGTCAGCACAGAACCTGATGTGGGGCTTGAACCCATGGACTGTGAGATCATGACCTGAGCCGAAGTCAGATGCTCAACCGACTGAGCCACCCAGGCGTGCCCCCCCCCCAATTAAACTCTTTTTAAAGAGAACCTCATGATTGTATAATTCCATTCCTCCTTTTTACCCCTGTGTTCTTTTATCTCTCGTGTTCTATAAACTCTACATGTTGTTACTATTTTTGTTTCGAACAGTTGGAGCCTGAGTCCATATATATAGCCTATATATTTGATAGAAGCTGTACACACACACACACACACACACACACACACACACATTAAAGATAATACATGGGTCCTTTATTTTTACCCATATATTGCACTTTCTGTGTTTTAATTCTTTCCTGCAGACTGGAGCTTCTCTCCGGTATCATATTGCATCCCCCTGAAGGAATTCTTTTAGCATTTTTTTGTAGCACAGGTTTTCTACTGCAAAAATCTCTGAGTTTTTCTATGGCCAAAAATGTCTTTACTTAGCTCTCATGTTTGATGCATACTTTGGCTATCTATATATAATTCTATACTGGCAGGTTTTCTTTTGGCACTTAGTAAATTCCATTCCATGGTGAGAAATTCAACCCTCGTTCTTTTCATGCTTCCTCTGCGTATGACATGGGTTGTTTTGTAGGCTACTTTTAAGATTTTCTTTCCATTTTCCAGTTTGCCTCTGATGTACGAGGTGTAATTTTAAAATTATTTTAAAAAATAATGTGTGTTCATGGTTTGCTGAGCCTATTGAATACGTGGGCTGATGTATTTCATCAACTTAAAAAATTATTGACAATTGTTTTTGAAAAATATTTTTTATTTATCTCTTTCCTCTCCTTCTGTCCCTCCAATTATTTATATTGCTTGGTAGTATATTACAAGTATTGGATGCTTTGTTTTATTTTTTTTCACTTGTTATTCTCCTTGTGTTTCAGTTTGGATGGTGTCTGTTGGCCCACATTTGATTTCACTGATTTTTTTCCTCTATTGTACCCAGTCTGCTAGTAAGCACATCAACTGAATTCTTCCTCTCTGGTATTACATAATTTCATTCTTATAGTTCCATTTGATTATTGTCTTTTCTGTTTCCCTTTCTCTGTGGGAATTCCTTATCTGTTCACACTTGTCAACATTTTTCTCTAGATCCTTCATTATAAAGACTTTAGCATCCCTAAGTGATAATTCAAACATCTGGGCCATTTCCACATTTGCTGCTATGGACTGTGTCTTCTTAAATGGAGGCCCTGTTTCCTCACTTTGTGTATCTTGTGATTTTTGTTTTATGTTGGACATTGTTTTGGGTAAGGGACACTTATCTCCCCAGAAGGACACGTGGCTCTTTCGGGCTGATTGATGGTAGAACGCTGAGCCGATCCAACAAGAGCTGAGCTGGTCCGGCCTCTGCTGCAGAGCTGGCCTCTGTGGGTGATTCAGCTCACCTGCTGTGAAGGTGGGGCTCAAACTCTGCCTGCAGAAGGGCCTGGGTTCGGAGCGCCAACCAGATTCTTTTTATTTCTTCGGACTTTGCAGGGCCAGCCACCAGCTTTCTAAACTACGGGAATTCTCTTTCTGCTTTAGAGGCTGTCTGCCCACTTTTTGAGTTTCTGTGGGCTTCTCTTTGGTCTCTAGGCCCATCCCTGGCTTTCTGCACAGGAGGGCCCCCTCTTTTTGCCTGAGAGCATGGCCCTCAGCCTTTGCAGAACCACTAGAGTGTACTTGATGCATGTCCAGGGGTCCTTTTAGGGTTGGTCTCAATTCCCCTGACTTTCTCCCAGTGTCTGGTGTTTCTTTTCTTTGCTAGATATATTCTTGCCTCCTTATTTTCCTACTATAATCTCCCGTTTGATATTTGTTAATTACTTGTTAACAAATATTCTACATGTTATTTTTATGTTTCAATTTATTTTTTTCATTAAAATTTTTTAATGTTTGTTTATTTTTGAGAGAGAGAGAGGCAGAGAGAGAGGGAGGCAGAGAATCTGAAGCAGCCTCTGTGCTGTCAGTGCAAAATCCGACATGAGGCTCAAACTCACAAACCACAAGATCATGACCTGAGCCAAAGTTGAATGCTCAACTGACTGAGTCACCCAGGCAGGCATCCCATATTTTAAATTTATGATACCTTGTTATGTTGACACCTTAAATGCAGATTGGAAAGGGGGACATAAGAAAACAAAAAAACAAGTTGTGATAAGTGAATGGGAGAAAAGTTTCATAACGTTTATCTAAAGAGGTCATTTCTCATTTGTACAGAGCTTAAGCTTATGAAAAATATTATATAGCTGTGATCCAAGGTGAGTGTTCCAGTCAAGGAGAAACAGAACCAGTAAGATACACAGATAGATAGATAGATGGATAGATACATAGATACATAGACAGATGGATCGACAGAGAGATGGATGGATTTCAAGATATTGGCTCACACAAAAATATTGGAATTTGTTGGGTTAGAGAAGTTTGAAATCTATAGGATAGGCCAAAGGCAGGCTGAAAAGTCTGGGGTAAGAGCTAATGTGGTGGTCCACATACAGAATTTGCCCTTGGATGGGAAAACCTCTTAAGGCCTTTCAACTGATGAGATGATGTCAATTCAGATTATCCAAGGTAATCTCTTTTACTTAAAATTAGTTGATCGCTGATGCTAACCATATGTGCAAAATACCTTCACAGCAATATCTAGACTAGCGTTTGGCTGAATAACTTGGTGCTACAGCCTACATATAAGTTGATGCATCGAATTGACTGTCACAGTGGGAAAGGGCATATTGCACAATATGGTCCAGCACGTGCTAAGGAATAACCTTTGAGGAAGAAAATAACCATAAGCAAGAAAAGGAAAGGGTTCCTAAGTCATTCATCATCCCGGGGGAGGCCTGCTGGGGCTAGGTATCCTGAACAGTGCATGGGTAGGTCTGTGTCCAGTCGAAGGGCCCCCTCTGCACCCCCTGATTCTCCTTTGTCAGGAACCCGAGAGAAATCCTAGTAAACAGGAAGATAAGCAGTCCATCTGGGTTTAGCATCAGCTGCTGCTGGAGAGCCAGCTGCCCGGCACCTAGAGACTCCGAGGCCCGTGGGGAGGAGCTGTCCCTCTTGTCAGCTGTCTCTTTTGTCAGAAGCAGCCTCTCATGCCAGCAGGAAGGGGGTTCCTGCTTCTAGTTGGCTTCTCATCCAGGCTACCGTGAGTGAACTCCCAGGGCCTCCTCCAATCATTCTGCTCATTGCACTCCAACAGTCTATAGGGTATACACCAACATGTTAACAGAAGGCATTTTGTTTTTGCAAGATGTAATTATGCAATGAGGGTTCATTTTTTCCCACCTTTCCATATTTAATAAAGTTTTTTACAGTGAACATTTTGATTTTATAGTTCAATCAATACAACTATTAATGTTTTCGATAAACAAGGAGATGAGTTTATGTTCCATAAGGAAGAAAATAGGATTCTTAATACTTTGCTTTTTTCCGTAAGTCTCCACCTAGAATTACCACAAACATCTCCTTGAATGTCCAGTGCCTTGTGGTAGCAGTGGTTCATGGGAGTGTCAAAGGATGTCCTAGACCTTGGGAGAGCCCCTCTTTGTGGGAAATTGGACAGCTTCTATGCTCAGGGTATTAGAAATAATTAATCCAGAGTCATTGTCTTTTTTTTTTTTTTAGAAAAAATTTTTAATGTTTATTTGTTTATTTTTGAGAGAGAGGGAGACAGAGCACATGTGGGGGAGGGCAAAGAGAGAGGGAGACAAAGAATCCGAAGCAGGCTTTAGGCTCTGAGCTCTCAGCACAGAGCCCCAAGCGGGGCTTGAACTCACGAACCATGAGATCATGACCTGAGCTGAAGTTGAGTGCTTAACTGACTGAGCCACCCAAGCACCCTGTCTTTTTTTTTTCTTTTCAAGTAGAACAGCCATTCTTAAAGAAAAAATAATACATATATTTGAACCATATTCTCAAATGCCTTGTGCTTTGATAAAGTTAGCCCCATAACTTTTTAATGTTATCTCTTTGTTCTTCTTGTTTTATCGGAAGTTGTCAAATTGGTGTAAAGCTTAAATAAGAAATTCTGGCATATAAAGAAAAATTTGGCAGGGAAAAAAGAGGTAGTACATATGCATCGCTCAACATTTCAGCCAAAGATAGTTTGTGTATGAGAAATGGAAAGAGGAGTAGACAGAAGAAATATTATTCTACACTATTGGGAATACTTGATCAAGAATTGTAATTTGTAGAGAAGAAATTTTCATAGAAAGTAGCAAAAATATTCTAAAGGGTGAATTTTAATGTTTTTCGAGCTACCATTCCTGATATTTTTCACATCAATTTTGTTTAATGAGTGATATTCACGGAGTGCTTATGTTGTGACTGACACCACTCTAAGTGTCAGAAATAATAATACGGCAGTAAACAACACATACTAACTGCTGCCCTGACAGAGCTAAAGCACCAGTGCAGTGAGACAAATGATGGACAGAATAAACAAATCGGTCCTGAAGTATTTTTTAAAGAAGTAAGGAAAGGAGATCAAAGCTGAGGGGTACAGAGTTCGGTGTAAAATGAGAATTCTTTCAAGAGGTGAAATAACGATCCTACTTCTCTATTCCTTGAAGGGGTCCTGGTTGGTGTCGTGCCCTCAACAGTAGGTAACTGATGAGAAACAAGTCCCACCCCATTGGGACTTGTTTAGTCTGGATGCTCTTATGTTTCCTGAGCTCCACAGGGAAGACACCTGTGATCCTGCCACCCTCAGTGTTCGGTGGCTTCCAGAGGGAATTGTTATTGTTGCTATTTGGAAGGGAAGGAGAAGCAGACACAGAGTCCTAGCCGTGTCCCAGACAGCAAGCCACATGGTTTCATTTCCATTTCCTGTCTTAGAAGTGGCACAAAGAATGAGCTACCATGTGCAAGGGCATTGCAGTTAATGGTGCTGGGAGACTGGGGCGCCGGTGTGAGTGACCCCAGAACCGGGGCCAACATATTCCCGAACACCATAGGCACAATGTCTACAGGGCCACGATGATTTTTAGAGTCCATGAGAATGTTTTAATTTCTTTTAAAACCAGAAAGAAAAACCAGAAAGAACATAATCTTCCCAAGATTGTATTTTCTTTTATACTGATGCAGTCATAAAATATAATCCTTTAACAAGTTTTTAAGGAGAAAGTACCCGGGAATGCCCTAAATGTGGTCCTGCCCGCAGCCCAGTGTCTTTCATAGTACTATGACCAACACCCCCTCTTCTGTTCTAGTATCGTTTGGCATTTCTCCTTCACACTGAAGAAAAGATGCTTATGCATATAGAATGGGGACATCTTCGACTCATGCCCATGCTCACCCTTCCTTCTGTGCCATAGAAGGATGTCTAACGGAGGAGCCAGTTCCCAGCACTAGGTAGTCATGTGATGCTTATCTGTTAAATGAGTGTATCGGTAGATGAGTGAATGAACACTTCAACGAATGAATGAATGAATGAATGAGTGAATGAATTCTTGGATAAATGAATAGACAAATGAATGCTTGGTTGAATAAATGAATGCTTGAATGAGTAATGAGTGTGCATAGATAGATGAATGAGTGAATGAATACGTAAATGAACTAATGCATGAATGCGTGAGTGAATGGACCTCGCCATGCCAGGGTTGGTGGTGGTGATGTGATTTCTCTTTTACCCCAGCTGACTTTTTTTCCTGAGAAAAATGTAGCCTCAGCTCACCGAATGTTTCAGACAATGGATTTGTCTTAAAAGCATTCTGTGCCAATAATGTATCCTGCCTTGAACCGAAGGGAGAATAAGAAATAATTTGGAACTCCGTTCAAAATAAATTTGCTAAGTCCAGTCCATGATAAATTCAGATTGCTTTTGAGCAGTGAAGAATGGATGGTGGGCAGTTGCGTACAAAGTCAAGTCGCGATGTACTCAAGCCTTCAGAGTCGGTGTGCCTGGAGAGTCTTAAATTATTTAGAAGCTATTGAGAGTTGGAGGGTCAGCCCTTTCTGTCTTTTTTTTTTTTTAACATTTTTTTATTATTTACTTTTGAGAGAGAGAGACACAGAGTGTGAGCAGAGGAGGGTCAGAGAGAGAGGGAGATACAGAATCAGAAGCAGGCTCCAGGCTCTGAGCTGTCAGCACAGAGCCCGACACAGGGCTGGAACTCACAGACTGTGAGATCATGACCTGAGCCGAAGTCGGATGCTCAACTGACTGAGCCACCCAGGCGCCCCAGCCATTTCTGCCTCTAATGTAGAACAGTTTACATGGAATTTCCTTGGCTATGTTATTAAGATCTCTCTGTATGGCTTTGGCTCTTCCCTGAGTCTGTGTGTTGGGCCGTGGCATCCTGCCACCCTCTCAGAAGGTCCTTCCGGACAAAACGACTCTTCCAGTCCCAACAGTGTCGCACACGTCTGCACCACCTCCTGCACACCGGCTAATCGGAAAACATTGACCTATGACATTCAGGACAATAATGACTTGTGAGTGTGGGGACAGGATGAAGGCTGAAGGCCCTGTTTTGCAGGGGAAATGGAAATCCTGGTGCTCAATCTGGATTTTGATGTCTACCATTTTGGATTGAGAATTCATGTTTTAGCTTTATTTATGTGCCCCCACCCTCACCCCTCCCCAATCCCGCCCCAGGAAGCTTCTCTTTGCTGGGGTGTCAAGTTTATCTAAAAGGATACATGCAGGTGTGTGCGCTGGGGTTGGGGACATGCAGGTGTGGAGCTGACAGGAGTTATAATGGTCCAATTTCCAACGTAAGGTCGGAGCCTGAAGTTTTGGTGCAAGGACTTCATGGTTCCCTAAATGTGGATGACAGCGATTCATTAGGATGTATTATCTTCCCTTTATTAAAGTTACATCTTACCTTTTTGTATAACGTTAAATAACAATGCGAAGGAACCATGAGCCCTTCCACACATAAGGAAATCTGGCTGGTGTTTTTGTACATCTTGAAGACCCCACGGCACTGATGCAAACATATGGCTGCCGATGATAACTCAGGAGCCATTTACATGGTGGGGACAGCAGTTGAGCTTCAGAGAAATAAATTCCAATTTAAATCAGGTATGTCACTGATCCCAGAATATTCCTACGTGGTACTTATTTCTATGACAAGTGTCACAAGGCTTCCCCACGAACACATTCGCATCTTAGCGTTCTTTCGTGGGAACTGAAACATCAATCAGATAGATGGCTGATATCCTGGGTAACAGAGGGTCAGTTTGAAGACCCACGATCACCCCCGGAACACCGAGAGTCTATTACATAGCAATGAAAGGCTTCTTTTCCTTTCTCTGAGAACAGGACTGTCCCTTGTTCTTTTCTCCCAAGTTACAGTGTCTTCTCACCTAAATTGCCTCAGACGGCTGCTGAACGATCTTGTGACATAAACTTCACTGGGCACCATTGGTCATGCAGTCACAGATGTGTACCAGCTCTGGGGCATGAGAACAGGTGTCCCAGGAGAAGCCCAGACCGTGGCTGGCAGAAGAGAACGCATTTCCAAAGGCTACACGCCCTGGCTTCCATCTTGTGTCTTCACTTCATCGTCTTAACAACCTTGAGTCTGAATGAAAAGGTGCCACTTTGGTGTAGTGTGCTTTAGGGAAGAAGCATTCTCCTTGTACTCTGCCCCTGCCCGCCCCACCCCTGCCTCACTCACCTCCAGTTTCCAGGTACCCACCTTGGAGGCATGGGAACCACTGGAATCAGTAGAGGCACATCAGTTTTTCTTACTGCTGAGTCATTTCTCACCCTAATTCTGCATTAAACTAAGCTTCCATATGTTGTGAATAGAACGTGGTCTCATGTGTTTTTAAGCCGTGATGCAAAACTTCAGGAAATGCAGCTATATCAGCACACTCGAGGTGGGCTTCGGCAGTTCCCCTCACTGTCTCAGAGCTGCGGGAGCCCATCTTGGTGCCTCAGCTTCCTCACGCCTCTCCTCTTCCTGCCAAAGCCGGCTCTCTTCGCTTCTCCCCTGTCAGGTCGTCTGCTACCTCACACGTCTATCTCCGAAGCTCACCGATTCAGCCTCCCCAGACAGAGGGTCTGACAGTCCACGTGTCACAAAATGCACACCTCTGCCCACTGGCCAGGATCAGGTCCAGACAGCTGTGGCCAAAGAGCCGAGTCCCCCTAGAGCAATGCCTGACCCTCCAAAGGAAATGCTGGACGCTGGGGAGACCCGGGAGCTTTTCAGGGTTTCTCAGATGGGCTGGGGGCTACCAGTCTGACCACTTAGACTTTGGATTCCACTCAGCTCCCCAGTTTTCCCTCCAGGGGGCTATTTCTCCCCCTCTGTTCTGTGCCATTTTCACCATCATCCCTCCCTTCGGCTGCTGACACAGACTATGAATCTTACCCTTGAATGAGCCTAGAGCTAAATGCCTTTATCCAGCAAGAAAACCAGGAGAGGGTTTCATGCTTTAGGAAGCGTGCGAGCTTTCAGATGTGCAAGAATGGGTGTGGGGATTAAAGGAAATAACACGACCACTGGCTCCTAAAACTATCGAGTCCCACTTCCCTTTCGATAACGGACACTTTGGAATAACCTTTTACTTCCTGGCGTGAAGTCTGTAAGTAATATTACCCACCTCGCTACACCCTGGATCTGTGCTCACAGATGTCACACCCACAGCCATTCAGCGAGGGGCAAACCTCTGGCCTCGTGTGTCTGAGCGTGTGCCTGGTGAAACACGCATTTCATTAAGCAGTTTTTATTTCATCTTGTCTTTAGATTATAATTAATTCATTATATTGAGTTTTTAAGTAGTTTTATTCAGGCATGATTTTCATAGCATTTCCTTTCCTTTTACATGTTCAATTCGGTAATGTTCATGCGTAGAGAGTTGTGAAACCATAGCCAGGACCTAATTTTAGAACATTCCTGTCAACCCACAAAGAAGCCCCGCATGCATTAGCCGTCTTTCCTCACTCCATGCCCAGCCCCAGGCACACCACTCATCTATGTTAAATCCTATCGATTTGTCTTCTTTGGACATTTCATGCAAGCGGAATCATTTAATACTTATATGATGTCTTTTATGTCATGTTTTTTCACTTTCCATAGCGTTTTTGAAGTGGTATCAATACTTTGTTCCTTTAATTTTTTTTTCATTTATTCACTTTTTTTTTTCTGTTTTTACTTTTATTTGCATGTATTTTATGCAGAATTTACTCCCGGGCCATCAGTTTTTGTTTCTTCGGTTTCTTCCTGGGGTATCTTTTTCTTCTGTGCAGCTTCCTCTTCTGGTTTAGGCGCAATCTGCTCTTCTCCAGTGAGGATCATCTCCATGTGGCCAGGAGAGCTCATGTATGGGTTAATCCGACCACGAGCCCTATAAGTTCTACGCCACATCTTGGGGACCTTGTTCACCTGGATGTGCTCAATGACCAGAGAATCCACATCTAAACCCTTAAGTTCAGCATTACTGTCTGCATTTTTAAGCAGGTGCAGTAAAAATGCAGCACTCCTTTCAGGCCACCGACCCTGTGTCCAGCCCCACTGTTTGGCCTGGGCGCACCTACCAGCTCCACCACTGTAGCGTCGAACAGCACACATTGCTTCTGCAAAGTGACATCTTTCAGATACTTGGTGGTTTTTCAGATATGCATACCCTTGATGGCCTGGGCAGTTTCCCATGTGTTCTTGAAGTGAACATGAAGATTTGAACCTCTTGATTTGCATGATTTTGTTGGGTTTTCCAAGTCAAGTGAATAGCGAACCATTTCCAGAGATCACCTCAGGCTGCTTACAGGAAGAGCTCGTTTATTCATTTTTGAGGGACACAGAGGGACAGAGCATGAGTGGGTGAGGGGCAGAGAATGAAGGAGACACAGAATCCGAAGCAGGTTTGGGGCTCTGAGCTGTCAGCACAAAGCCTGACGCGGGGCTGGAACCCACAAACTGTGGGATCATGACCTGAGCTGAAGTCGGACACTTAACCGACTGAGCCACCCAGGTGCCCAATACTTTGTTCTTTTTTATTGTCAGATAGTATTCCGTCGTGTGGCTATATTACATTTTGTTAATCTACTCACAAGTTGCAAATGTGATGCTGTGAACACTTGTACGTAAGTTCTTATACGTTAGTTTAAACTTTCCATGGGTAGGAAGGTCATGTTATTTTTTATTTCTCATGAGTGCCACTGGTGTCTGTAAAAGGTCAAAAGACCCTTTGGAATGTTTTGAGCTGAAAAACATTCAAGCTGGTCATGTTCTTGAAACCTTCACTATGGATTAGGACTGGGGACAACATATCCATGATTATAAGCCAGACAGACTTAGAGTCTAGGCTCTGGCGATGATCAGCAGGTCTTCCACCTACAGAAACACACAACAAATCATCGAAACACTTGTGACATCGGGTGCCATTATTTGCCAGGTGGGGTTGGTCTGCACGGTTGGGACATCGAGAATCCTTGCTTCTCCCTCACATTGGCAGCCACGCCAGGGTCCCAGTCATGATGGAAACACCAAGTCCTTACAGATTCCCAGAATGTCCCCAGGATGGGACCAACCCCTCGAGATGGTACTGATAGAATCCACACGTGTAGACACTTATTGACTATGCCAGTCGTCCTGCTCACATGTCACATGTTCTTTCCATTTAGTCGTGACAACAGTCCCATGGGCTCAGGCCATGTCAGAGAGAGGAGCAAAGTGGCCCCGAGGAGTCCTGTTTGTGGAGGCAGGGCAGCGGTGATGTGGGGGGATGTCCTTGGCCCTGGCCCGTGTCCCCGCGTGTGTCCATCACAGGACAAGGGAAAGCAGACACGGCGATGGCCGGGCAGCAAGAGCGAGAGGGTGGCAGGAAGTGTGCCGCCTGAGGACGTAACCCGCCCTCCTTCACGCTGCCTCACCGTGTGCAAGACCAGAGCCCTCTCCCCAGGCATCCTCTGAAGACCCCTCACTCAGCTTCTGGGAAGAGCTTTGAGGAGGCATAGCTCACTGTTGTTTTCATTTCTGTCCCTCGCAGGGACTTTCATGCCTTAGAATCTTCTTTTCTTCTTCTCCTGCAGCTGGTCTGTTGAGGCGAGTCCCCTGAGCACCTTGTTGCTGGTATGATTGTGGACTCCCCTCTCACACAGGTCACGAAGGGGAAAAACTGTCAGAGATGGTTTCAGATGGTTTCATATTTCGGAGGCCTAACCGAATAGATTTGTTCTGATGATCATTAAATGCTTGATATTTATTTATTTGTTTATTTATTTACCTAGTCATTATTTTTGAAGTTTAGATTTATTTATTTTGAGATAGATAGCAAGGAGAGAAAGATTAGCATGAGTGGGGGATGGGCAGAGAGCAAGAAAGAGGGAAAGAGAGAATCACATGTATCCCATGTAGTCTCTGCACCGTGAACGCAGAACCTGACCCAGACATGGGCCTCGAACTCATGAACCATGAGATCATGACCAGAGCTGAAAGCAAGAGTCAGATGCTTAACCGCCTGAGCCCCCCGGGCACTTCTAAATGCTTGACGGCTTGACATCTGCACCCCAGGCATCGGGTGGAGGGTGGCCTCCCGGGGGTGAGGGTGGGGGGGCTCTAGCTGTTGTCTCGCCTCGCACCGTGTCTGGGCCTTTTAATCCTAGCTTCAGCTTTCCATTCCATCATTCCAACTCCCCTCTGGGCTGTGCTTTCTCGGGAGGCACATCAGCTGGAGGTGTTTACCACTCAGTACTGTTATAATACATCTGTGTTAAAGATAATCCAGTTTTTCTAAATTCAGGTAATATCATGGATCTGGGAGAAGTTTGCCAACTCCTGGACGGGTCTTCTGTTGCTTTTCTCACATGTTGTTGGGTCTTGTGGTCTTAGGTGACTTTAAACAGGAGGACAAAACATCCTGCTTAACCAGGGACTTCTGTGTGCAGTTTTCCTGGGGAGAGTCAGCATGCCCAACACCCATTGGCCACTGCCTTTGTGTGCCAGATTCCTGACACGCTTTACTTGAGCATCTGTCTCCTGTCTGTTGATTTTCCGCAGCACGTGGGCTGCAGAAGTCCCACCGCTGAGACCTCCGATGGCCTCTTTTCTGGGGCCACGTGCAGTAAAAAATGAGGTTCTGTGTGAATTGCAGCGAGAGAGCATTTCCCTTCTTCCCTTCTGAGGCCACCAAGGTGACCTCTAGCAGCACACGAGAGGAGAGCCCAGGGCTGCGGCTTCCCAAGTGCAGACTCACAGCTGAGCACCTGGTGGAAGCTCTGTGTAATTTTGTGTAATTGTTTTCAATTGCTCACTCAATCTCTGATCACTTTCTAATGAGCTGTTATTTTCAGAGGTAGGAGAAAAATCAGTTCAGGAAGAGAGGACGACATGAGGAAGTGACTGGGAAGGGGGACCAGGACCCTGTTCCCTGAGCAAGGGCTGTGGGGAGAGGGGCGTGCGACCCAATGCTGGAGGACATGGAGAAGGACAAGATTATGTTACCAGAGCGTCCCTTACGAAGAGAGGCTAGTACATGGGGAAAGTCGGCAAGATGCACAGGTGGCTAGGTTTGTTCAGTATTTTTTAAAAAAATTTTTAATGTTTTATTTATTTCTTTTAATATTTTTTATGTCTTTTATTTATTTTTGAGACAGAGAGAGACAGTGCGAGCAGGGGTGGGTCAGAGAGAGAGGGAGACACAGAATCGGAAGCCGGCTCCAGGCTCTGAGCTGTCAGCACAGAGCCCGACGCGGGGCTCAAACCCACGAACCGTGAGATCATGACCTGAGCTGAAGTCGGATGCTTAACTGACTGAGCCACCCAGGCATCCCTGTTCAATATTTGAAAAAGTCAGCAAAGTCATTTTTCTTTTCAAGACTTTAGTTTTTTAAGTATTTGTTTATTTTGGGGAAGGGGGGAGGGAGGAGAGAGAGGGGGATGAGGGATCCAAAGTGGGCTCTACACTGGCAGCACAGAGCCTGATGCAGGGCTTGAACTCAGGAACTGTGAGATCATGACCTGAGCCAAAGTTGGAAGCTTAACCAACTGAGCCACCCAGGCGCCCCAAGACTTTACTTTTTAGAGCAGTGTGAGTTTCACGATAAAATTAAGGGAAAGGTGTAGAGATGTCTTTATTCCCCTGCCCCCAGCCACACAGAGCCTCCCCCACCGTCAACGTCCCACACCAGAAGGCGCGTTTGTTCCCAGTGATGAGCCCGTCCTGGTGCATCATCACCCAAAGTCCATAGTTAGCATCAGCTTCCCTCCTGGTGGTGTGTTTTCTACGGGAGTAAATGGGTAATGGTAGGGGCCACCATGAGCGTATCACTCTGAGTCGCTTCACTGCCTTAGAAATCCTTTGTGCTCCCCCTTCCCGTCCCTCTGGACCCACCCCGAGTGCCGGTCTTCCGACGGTCTCCGTGGTGCTGCCTTTGCTAGCGTGTCGTGCAGTTGGGATCCTACCGTGTGGAGATGTCTCACCTTGGCCTCTTTTGTTTGGTAATACATATGTAAGCTTCCTTTCTGTCTCTTCCCAGCTTGTTTATTTCTTTTTTTAAAAAATGTTTATTTCTTTTGAGAGAGCGAGCAAGCAAGTGAGCAGGGGAGGGGCAGAGAGAGAGAGAGAGAGAGAAAGAGAAGGAAAGAGAGAATCCCAAGGAGGCTCTGCATTATCAGCCCAGAGCCCGATGTGGGGCTCGAACCCGCAAACCACAAGATCATGACCTGAGCTGAAACCAAGAGTGGGACGCTTAACCAACCGAGCCACCCAGGCGCCCCTGTTTATTTCTTTTTAGTGCTGAATACAATCCCATTGTCTGGGGGTGCAGTTCATCTATCCATTCACCCCCAAAGGACATCTTGCTTGCTTCCAAGTTTTGGCAGTTATGGTTGGAGTTAATTTAAAATAATGACCAAATATGTGAATTGAAATATTAAAAGTGCGATGTGCCTGGATGTTATAAAAATTGAAATGCACGCGGAGGGCCTCCAAGTCCAGGCTCCCTGTGTGCTTTAGGCCGGCAGTCTGCTCTTCCCTGAGCACCATCAGGAGCGCCCTGTCCACGCCTTCCCACCTCCAAGCACAGGAGCAGCTGTTTGGTCCACTTGCTTTTGTCATTATTACATTTCATAAAAGAATATCATTCTCGTTGGGGGACCTAGGGTATGAACTCATGTCGAAACCAAAGAACAAATAAATGAGAGAGAGAGAAAAGAAAACCGTCTCACTGTGACAAATCTTCACAAACTCTGTATTTTATTAAGATGTAAACCATTTGAAGAAAATAGAGGAAATGAGATGTCATTCCACAAACGCCGAACGGTGACCACACAAACGGTCTCAAATGGCAGCCCAGAAAGCGGCGATCTGTCACTGCGGAAACAGCAGAAACAGACTTAACGTGAAAGAGAAGCAGTTTATGTTCTTCCGGAGACCCTGGGCACGTGAGAAAACGATAGAACAACGTGCGCTCAGAATACACGCCTGGACATGTTTTTGTTGGTTGTACTTTTCCAAGACTTACGTTCCCCCCAAGAGATCTGGTGCGTGTGGGGTGTGTTACCACCAGGGGGCACTGCACGCGCGCACAGTTAGTCTGAGTGACTCAGTTTCCGTTGTAGACAGACTCCCTTCAAGGCCGTTAGCCCAGGTCAGCGGACAGGTGTGGAAATGGAGGTCACACGCTGAGAATCTGGCCCAGCTCCTCATCAGGAGGATGCATTCACGTTTGTTAACTCATGACCTCTAGTGTCATCACCATGAGCAAGGAGGACTGAGTATAATATTACCGGTGGATGAACTGCAACCCCCCGCGTCCTCACCTGCTTCAGTGTGTGGTGGACGCCGGCGTAAGGTGCTTGTGGATCTTCACGGGGACGTGGAGCCACAGAATCTGGAGCCGGCCAGGAATTTCCAGAGATTTTCTAGGCAGATCTTTCCTCACACAGAACTCATTCCAGTGAGCAACAGAGGTCCTTTCTTGTGTTGAGGCAACATGGCAGGTGTCTATAATTCTGCCACTTGACTTTGACATCTTTTTACCTTACTGTTCTAAGAACAGTGGTGAGTGACAATTATTGAGTTGAAAACACAGAAAATATATATATTTTTTATTTTTTAAATTTACTTTTGAGAGAGAAAAAGAGGGACAGCTTGAGCAGGGGAGGGTCAGAGAGAGAGGGAGACATAGAATCGGAAGCAGGCTCCAGGCTCTGAGCTGTCAGCACAGAGCCTGACGCTGGGCTGGAACCCACGAACCACGAGATCATGATCTGAGCCGGAGCCGGACACTTCACTGACTGAGCCCCCCAGGCGCCCCAACACAGAAAATCTTGGAAGCACAAAAGATAGCCTTGATACGGAGTCAACAAAGTACTTACATATCATTGGGTGGCCCCATTTTGTTAGATATTATATAAGATGACTTTTGTATGACATATATGTCCTGAATCGTATTTTAAGCTTGTAGAGTTTTGTATGTTATGTCAACAAGGCCATCAGGCCCCAGAACTGCAGCATGGGCTTCTAATGACCTACTGAGTTCTGTTTCTGCACCCGCGGGGGGAATTTTCTTCATTTCCTTCTACACTTCCTACTGATGGCCACCTCCGGTGCCATCTACGCTTGATAGCAAAATGGAAAAAAAACCCTGACGATTTCAGTGGTGAATTATTTTGTATGACTATAAACATAAACACATATACATTCATTGTGTTTGCATGTGCCATGGAGAAATAAAAAATAATAACCAAAAATAATATTGTAGTATAACTTCCCAAAACTAGTGGTTCATGCAATTCCAATTTGTTTTGGCCATGTAAGGTGCATGATAAATAATTTTCTTGACCGTGGGCTGCTATCCAAGAGACAAGAAAGGGTAACAAATTGCCTGTCGTTGCGTTTATTAAACAGAAGTCAAAGAACATGAGGCCAGTTCTAATATTTGATTTGGCTTAATTGATTGGCAGAAAGAGAAATACAGAGGAAGGTTCCCTATAATACCGAGTTTATAATCCCACTGGGGGAAAAAAACCCATAGAGAAAGGGTCGCACTGGGAATCCTCAAAAATGACTGGTGTGTGTGGGGGTGTCAGAAACAGGTTCTTTTTTGTATTCAGTGCCCCAGAAGAGCCAAAGAGGATCAAGAGGCCCTGCTCAGGGCTGATGGTGCCCGTGGCTGACATTCCCAGGCTCACGTCTGCTCAGAGGACAGCCCACATTCATTCTTGATGTAGGCAACCCTTCCCACTTGCAGGAATTACATTCCCAGGAGTCCACGGTCAGACAGTGCGTTATTCTCACTGAAAGGAAGGAGGAGCAGGTGGAAGGTTGTCTGGAGTAGAGGTTCCGCACCCATGAGGTGACCTGCCCTGCCTGGGACGGGGAACTTGGTGCTTCTCAAGTGAAAAGTTTCTGGGTGCATGGGTCTTGGCCAAGTTCAGGCTGAGCTTTGGAAATCTTTGAGATGCTAATTTTTCAAAGTGCACAGCAATGACCTAGAGAACGCTAGAAATGCAGATGCCGAGATCTGCTCTCCCATCACACCCCCTCTCACACACGCGCACACTCACGAACACATGCACGCACTCCATACACACGCGTACATGCTCCTGCCTTTCCAATCATCCTCGGAAAAGGACTAGGAATGTGGATTCAGGTGTCCACTGAAACTTCCAGGCTCTGCCCTTGAACCTTTCTACTTGGTTTCTTTTTCTCAGATATTATGTCATCTTATTGACCATTTAAAAAATAAATACACATGTATGTTTGTGCACATTTGTGTATTTACATATATATGCTTTTAAAAGATGCACTTTTGGGAATTGGGGAGCATGCAGGCTGTGAGATGGCTGTATCAGCTTTTCAAAAATGTTACCAAAAACACGCGCGGTGCATTTGCTCACATGACCCTTACTGTATGAGGAAACCGTGCCTTCTCACTTATTCTCTTGTGCTGTATGTCCTCCAGCCATCTTATTTTTTCTTTTTCTTGTTAATTGTTGGTTTTAAAACAGATTTTTCTGTTAATAGATTTTTAATTTCTAAAAGAAATGAAACATGATGTAATGTGCTCTCTCTCCCTCTCTCTCTCTCCCTCTCTCTCTCTCTCTCTTTTCTTCCGCACTAGACAGCACTGAGGGAGATATTCACCCTGGCTGTCTCCAGTAGGGTCTGGCCTTACTCAGTTGGGGATTTTTATGATAAGCCTCAGATTCTAAGCATGACTTTTGACTCTAGATCTACTGAGGCTCTGTGTACCTTGGGAAAGTATGGATTCACGCTTACAGATTGACAAGACTGTGGGCTCTGTGAGGCACTCGCTGTACGAGAGGGTGTCTCTCTCAGTTTCTTATGCTGCTTATAATCGTTTGGCTACACTCGTGCTGTCCTTAACTAGACGGGTTTACTCTCCAAATATTTCCCCTGGGATGCTTGTGGCTTTGCCTGATTGCATCTCTCTATGTTTGAAGGATTTCCATTTTAAACTGTAAGTTTCTTATAAGGTTACCTTAAAAAAGAAAGCCTATTTTCTGGAGTGACACAGGACAGGCTGTCAGGGGGCGAGGTGGCTGTCCTTTAATCGGGCACTGTTTTATGTACATAATAAAAATGATTCTGCCCGCTTATCAGACCTACGTATGGGCTCATAAATTCACTTTATCCTGGCGTCCCGAGTGAAGGACATTTCTCCATGTGCTGCCAAGAACAATCAAGGTTTAAAATCATTTGCAAAGGTGAGAAACTGAGCAGGGTAGTTTATGAAAAGGGATGGAAATGTGATAAAAATAGCATGACATGTCTCACCATGTACAGTGAGAAAGACCATCTCTTTTTAGACGTAGAGAGGAAATGTTCTAAGATTTGTTTTTATCTAGATCAAGTCCAAAGAGAACCATCATCATTCCCGTCCTGCTACCAACGAGGTATGTCTGGTGGGACGTCACCACCTGGCCGCCAGCTTGTGGTCTGGCTGCTCTGTGATCGCAGACACGCTCTCCCTCTCACGCCACACGTCACCCTACGGGGCAGGAGTCTGCACTTTATTAGTATAAGTAACTTAGATCACTTTCGTGACAACTGATAAAGCTACAGTCAAGTGATGACATCATTTCTTCACTGACCTAAATGTTCGATGGAAAGTTTCTGAGGCTGAAGAAAGGGATGGACATTCCTTTGTCTAACGATCCTTGGGTTCTTCTCATTTGGGTAGACTCAGGTCATCTATATAGACACAAGAGTTTTTAAAAAACATTGTCCTTGAATATATGCCCCAAAACATTTATATTAAATGCAGCTCTAAATCAAAATACTCTCAGATCATGAGGTAGGTATTCCTAATACTTACAGTCAAAGCATCTTGATCCATGTTGGAACTTTCTGCCACGTTCTCATGGGATGTCAGTGTATACATAATCTCACGTCCCGAGTGCTATGTCATTATTAGCACCAAACATACCTCTTTCCGTAAATGTGATGGTTCTATATCTTGATTTGGAGGGACAAAAACATTAAGAGCAATTCAAAGCAAATATTGTATATCTCTTTTTGTTCTGGACGTTTTTGTTTTTTTCTTACTGACAGAAGTGTTTTCTTCAGTATCTAACAGTATTATCCAACTGGTACCTATTTTACCCAACTAATAAATTTTCTACTATCAGAACAAAAGGTAGTTTAAAATTTGTCAAAGTGTTCCGTATTTACATTTAGAATACTAATTTTATGGTGCATCTGGGTGGCTCAGTTGGTTAGGCTCAGGTCATAATCTCATGGTTTGTGAGTTCGAGCTCCACATCGGGCTCTGTGCTGACAGCTCAGAGCCTGGATCCTGCTTCGGATCCTGTGTCTCCCTCTCTCTGTCCCTCCCTGGCTCTCAGTATGTCTCTCTCAAAAATAAATAAACATTAAAAAATTTAGAATAACAATTTTACGTAAGACAATTAAATTATATTTCATCTTCTGTAAGTTAGTAAAATATTTTGGGGGTTGATCAAATTTTCATTCTGCTTCTCATTTTATTATCAATAAAACTATTAATTAGTGCAGCTGACTCTTGATTTTAAGTAGATTTCAGAAGCTAATTAAATATTGCCTTCAATAACTCAGTATTGTCTATAGAGTGATATGTGATAGTTCGCTGGTAGTGAAAAAGGGTTTTTTTTCTCTCTGGATTTTACCATTAAAACAATTTTATATACATCTGCAAGATATCTGCTGCGTAAAGTGTTTTAAGCACTCAGATCATGTGCACTTTTATCTGTGTGAGGCCCCCTGAGTGGATGGAGTGTTACCTGGCATTTAGCTTTCCCCAATCAAAAAAGAGGAGGCAGGAAGGCCTGAGTATTTAATTTTAAAATATTCGTGTCAATAATTGTAAAATATTCATGTCAATTTTAAATAATTTTAAAATATTCCTGTCAATAATGTATGGTGTTTTAGAATATAAGGTATTTATCATTTCATTCCCTCTTTAATGGATTCATTAATGGATTCATTGATTCATTCATATGTCAAGCGTTTATTGAATGCCTTGTGTGTGCTGGGATCTGGACTTGCTTCTTAAGTACTAAAAACACAATTACGGTGTTGTCTGTAGAGAGCTTCAAGTGTAAAGGGGGAAACTGAAAAGTAAATACATAATTCCAGCATAGTGTGTCCATGGTTACGGAAAAGCCATGACGCACCACGGCAGTGGGGTCGCCATGCCTGATATCCTGCAGAAGTTCACCCGAAAATGAATTTCCATACCTCACGTATAGTTGGGTCTGCCATCTTTCTTTTTTTTTTTTTTAATGTTTATTTATTTTTAAGAGAGAGAGAGAGACAGAGAACGAGCAGGGAAGGGGCAGAGAGAGAGAGGGAGCAGGCTCCAGACTCCTAGCTGTCAGCACAGAGCCCGACGTGGGGCTCGAACTCACAAACTGTTAGATCATGACCTATGCCGAAGTCGGACGCTTAACTGACTGAGCCATCCAGGGGCCCTGGGTCTGCCATCTTTCAAGAACACCTAAAACTAGGAATCACTTGCGTAATTTTTGAAAACATGATTCAGAGAAATAGAGCTCATGAGGGAGCATGCATCTCTGTATGTGAGCAGAAGAACTCTCTCTGTATAATTTTCCGAATGAGGATCACCATTCACCTTCTTAACTTGATCCCATATTCGGGACACAACCCTGGTCAGCTGTCAACATTGACCTGATTTCCCCGGAATCGCCCACATGGTGAGATACTCAAGGGGCCCTGGGTGGCTGGGATCACACAGAAACACCCCCTGCGGAACTGACCGGAAGCAAAAATTCCTGCAGCTGGTGACAGATACTTCTAAGGCACGATAAACCATCTTGTTTTCGCTTGTAGACGACCTGAGTCTTCCACCTAAATAAGACTTCACCAGAAAACGGTCCAGTTTTGTTCAGCTTGCAGTCATATTCTAGAACTTCTTAAGTTAGTTCAATATAACCATTTGAAGTATCATAAAAAACAAAACAATCAAATCAAACACAACCACAGCCTTAGAAACACAACCACAACAC
Organism: Mungos mungo; assembly: GCA_004023785.1. Lineage (NCBI taxonomy): Eukaryota > Metazoa > Chordata > Mammalia > Carnivora > Herpestidae > Mungos > Mungos mungo. The sequence goes on from PISW01001869.1 coordinate 204,310, forward strand.
AAACCACGTTCTATAAATGTGGAGATACAAGCACCCTATTTTCGTTTTGGGGCTTTTTGGTTTCCTCTCAGCTTGACTCTGTCACTTGCTGTGGCCCAGACAAGTCAGCGGACCCCGGGACTCGGATTTATCATATGTTACATGAAGAAATTGAACTAAGTCATTTCACGGGAAGCTACCACTTCTAAGTCTGATTTTAGTGATACTATGACTCTGTCTCATGATATTAGAAAGAAATAACTCATAGGAAAAAAAACCCCACAGGTGGCGCTGGATTTGGAGGTTGAGATAAGAATGGCAGGCAGGTGTTTGGAGTATGCTTCTGGGAGTACGCTTGGGTCGCTGTCGAGAGAATTAACGAGAAGGGTTTCGATAGTTACCCCGATTCTTGGTCAGAGAAGAGGTGAATATGGGTTTGGTTTGATAACATCAAATATATACCTTATTTGTTTGCAAAAAGCTAAGAAAAGAAATATCTGCATTTCCCTATCACATGTTACAAAACAGGGGCCCCCTGCTCATTCCACGCCGGGAGGCCCTTTCACACAGGATGACCCCTCAGGAGCCCTGGCCGATGGGCTAACTGCCACCAGCCCTTCCCCATCAAGTGTTGATTCAGAGGAGATGCTGTTATTAGGGGGCGTCTCTGGAATTCACTGGAAATTCTCAGAAGGGAGAAGCTGATCGCAGACAGGGTATATGTCCTCTCAGAGATATGAAAGATAAGCCTTTCAGTACTTTTCAGGCACGCGCCACTCAAATATAGCAGCAAAAAACCCTTGATGGAGTTTTAACATTGGGAAAGAAATGTTGGGCTGGGCGCTCTTTCTCCTTTAACTTTAATTTTCTTTATTTTAAAGTTTTTAAATTTATTTTGAGAGAGAGAGAACACGGTTGGGGGAGGAGCAGAGAGAGAAGGAGAGAGAAAATCCCAAGCAGCCCCTTTGCTGTCAGCCAGTGTGGAGCCTGATGTGGGACTCGATCCCAAGAACTGTAAGATCATGACCTGAGCCAAAACTAAGAGTCAGATGCTTAACGGATTGAGCCACTCAGGAACCCCTATTCTTTAATTTTTAAATTCCACCAGGAGACTGTTCCTAAGAGGGTTTGTCCTTTAATCCTAGCTGATAAATGATTTGTTTTCTTACAATTAAGTGCAGATGGTTTCCAGCCGTAATCAGATAAACAGGGATGCAATTTAGGGATGCTTCAATTTCCGGGTTGGATTTGCATCCTAATCCTAGACTGAAAAAAAATTAGAAAACTGTCTCCAGATGATCTGTAATGTTCTTTTACAAGATTCGCTTCGGAAGCCCTTAAGGATGGCAAATAACGCCCACGGTTACGCTGGGTGAAGGGAAAGAACTCGAAACCACGTGGCATAAATCACCATGAAATTAGTTCACAGAAGAAGGTAAAAATGTGGAAATGCATACAGGTTGTGCAAGGGCCAATTCTTCTAGATGAAAACGAGTGATCCGTCGTAATAGATTGAAATTGGTTTGAGATCCGGTTCAGACACGGAGCACTTGACCCTCTGCGTAGCGTGCAGGCGGAAAGGCGGAGGTAGACCGTCAGGTCGTGGAAGACGTGGAAATAGTTCTACCGCAGAGGGTGGCAGACTCTTCGTGTTGCCTGCCCCGGGAGTGATCGGGAGATGCATGTACGTTCCTCCGTGAACTGTCGCTTCACAGAGATGTGTTTCTGGTGGAATCAGAGCTGAGAAATGCAGTGTGTGGAGCCGGCCCGACCTAATTCTGATCACAGATCTGAAGATGGGATGGGTCCAGGGATGTGGGGATGGGCTCTGGGATTTTTCTGGCTTTCTCATTTTGGAACTTCCCCTTCCCCTTTGGTTGTTGGCTGTTTCTCTTTCCACTTCTGGAGCCCTGGTGCGTCTCCGGGGACAGGGTGGTGACGGCACGCTCCTGAACCTGTGTCCGCTAGTCCTCATCAGTTCAGCGTTGCTGCTCAGACCTGTAAAACAGCTAAATAAGAAGAATCCTCCTTTACAACCTAAGAGCAGCTTGCGAGGTGCAAGTCTCACACGAGGAGAGGGAACATATATGGCCTGCCTGGCTTTTGCACACACAGATCATGCTTATACACCATGGACCCTGGTGGGATTAGGAGGGGGTCATAAAAGCGGGCAATGGAGCCCCCTGTCCCACCATTTAATCTTATACTCACAATATTCCAAGAAGTTCAAGCTTTGATCTGAGTGCGTTTCTTCTATGAATTTAGCTTTAACTTTTATTAGAACTTAGCTTGGGCCCAGCTTGCATGCCCGATAAAATTCCCTGGGAATTCTAGAAACTCTTGAAGAGAATAGAGGGGTCTCCTGCACACTGGTTGCGGTAGGCAGATGTCTGCATGACCTCCAAAGACCCTTGCTCTTGTCTAATTTCCTCCCATGGAGAGTTGAGAAACTTGCCGGTGATTATGTTGCATCATATGGCAAAAGGGATTTTGTGGATGTGATTAAGGCCCCAAATAAGCTGACCTGAAGGTAGTAGAGATCAGGATGGGCCTGACCTAAACATATGATCCCTTTAAATCTGAGTCAGAGGTCAGAGCATGAGAAGAGATTGGGGTGGTGAGGACAGGTGTGAGCCCCCCCACACCAGCTGAGAGCATCCTCCAGCTGGCAGCCAGCAAGAGAATAGGGGTCTCTGTCCCCAAACCACAAGGGACTGAATTCTGAAAACAAGAATGTGCTGCTTGGGAGTAGATTCTTCCCCAGAGCCTCCTGATGAGAACCCCACTTGGCCGACACCTTGTCACAGGCTTGTGACCCTCTCTACTCTGTGTGCTGAGGCCAACCCTGGGATTCTGCAAATCCACCTTCTCCTTCACCAGCTGGGCCTCCGGGCTCTGCCATCAGGGCCCCTGGGTATCTGGAAGGCTGGCAGAGATGGAAGGGCGAGTTCCTAGATATCGCCTCCTGTTTTTTCTCAGTAGCATCTAAACTTGACCCAGCTGGGAGTGGGCTCCTGGAGCCACATTCAGTTTCAGTGGGCAAGGTCATCATTCCTGCACCTGCCAGAGCAGCCTTATTGCCCTCCCTCAGAGATGCAGATGCCAGCCAGTAGCATCCTCTACTTACAGGCCTGAATTTACAAGGTCCTTCTTCTTCTTCTTCCTTTTTTTTAAAATAAAGTTTAATTATTTTTAAGAGAGAGAGGGAGAGGGAGCAAGAGAGAGAATGTGCTTACATGCACAGGAGGGGAGGACGAGGCAGAGGCTCCTCATTCCTCAAGCAGAGCCAGACTCAGGGCTTGATCCCCTGAAGCATGAGAACATGACCTGAGCCGAGATCAAGAGCCGACCCAACCAACTTTGCCACCCAGGAGCCCCTACAAGGTCCCTCTTCTGAGGTCCTGAGGGTCAAGCATCTGCCAGCCACCAAGATGTCACCTTGTAGATCCCTTGGAGGCTGGAGTCCAGCTCTGGGGGCCCTTGCCCAAGCCTCCAGGTTCTAGTAACTCTCTCTCTTCATTTCTGTTCTCTCAGTCCTGAAGTTACCAACTCTCAGAAAGGAGGCAGGGCCTCCCTTTGCCTTTCTGTTCTCCAGTACCTGGTTAGTAATTCACTGTGTTAAATTCTTCCTGTTGAGATAACAGAAGGACTTTTTCTTGTCTTGACTTGACCCTGATGGATACACTTTTCACTGTCTTACTGAGTCTTAGATGGGGTGGACGGAAATCGGGGGCACAAAGCCTCAGCTGACTACCCCTGCCCTTCAAGTTGCTGGCCCTCCGTTGAAGGATGAGTATCTTTGGAAAGACTGTCTCTTTGGGAAGTGTAGACTGGTGAACACTGTTAGTCCTGATTTAAGGACATGGGCACTTTCCCCTCTCATCTGTGAGATCCCGAGTGAGAATTCTGGGGTCTGGATGATGGTGGGGCCCTGTCCCCCTGCCACCGCCTGTCCGCCATGAGCCATATTCATGAGCCTCAGGCCCCTGACCTGCTGGCTTAGAGAGACCCTCTTGGCACATCTCTGAGGTGTAGCTGCAGGGGCCACGCATCCTGGTGACTAGTTCTCTACAAAAGCGCTTCCCGAAGAGAGTGGTATGTTTGTTGGCAATGTCTCCTCCAGTGGGAAGAAGGGGGAGTAGAAAAGGTTCAGCCTTAGTTGGCAGAAATTTTGGTGTAAAAGCAATTTTTACATGCAAAGGGATATATAAAGTGTATCTAAAATTTTTATTAAATTTTCAGTAAATGTTTTAAAGTTTATTTATTTTGAGAGAGAGAGCGAGAGAGCAAGTGGGGGAGGGGAAGACAGAGAGGGAGAGAGAATCCCAAGCATGCTCTGCGCTGCACACTGTCAGCACGAAACCTGGCGTGGAACTTGATCTCAGAGCTGCGAGATCACGACTGGAGCTGAAATCAAGAGTCGGATGCTTACTCGACTGAGCCATCCAGGCGCCCCTCAGTAAAATATTTTTAACCCAGCATATGGGAGGTGGACATCAGTCAGGGCAGCTCGGAGAAAGGGTGTGGAGTCCAGTTGAATGTCAAGCTGGCGTCTGCATGTGGTCTGGAGCGGGAATCCAGATGCCCAGCTGGTTGATCGTGGACACTCTGATGGGTTCTGTTCCCAAGAAAAGGAGATAAAGGACAAAGGACCAAGCACTGTGATTGATACTTCATAGACCTCCATAAAGCCAGGCTCTTACCATCAGGTCGTTTCAATCATGCCAACATTTTGTTCGTGAACCTGTGGGTTTGTCAGAGCATGGCAGATGTGGTTGAGGCCGATTTAGCAGGTTCCTTTGTCAGCCTGTAGGTCAATGCCTGCCAGCAGTGTCTTGTGCAGCACACCTCCTTTGTTTCCTGACTCCCACTTCACCCCACCCTTGCCTCCATGGGTGTGGCTGGGGGCATAGAACTTCATCAAGGCACCGGTGGACTCTTTGTTCAATAAGGAGGAATGTACAGATGGCTTATTCCCAAGTCTCACCTCTTCTATATGGAAGGGGCGGGGCCAGAACCTGGGTCTTCTTGTCTCAGGGGGAAGCCCTGTCAATCCTATCAAAATAAACATGCAGCCTACCTGACTGGACACCACAAATAAAATGTCGGAGGGTTTTAGTGACTAGAGAGGTGGTCCTAGAAGGAATACCCTTACACTTCTCAGCTCCTCAGTTTATGTCCACAGCTTCATAAACCTTGGATGCATTTTTAAATCTCAAAGTAGGGGACCAAAGAACCTGCTGGAATTTTCTAGAATGAAAACTTAATACCCTGACCTATTTGGAGCTCATCCAATCCCTTAGGAATGTCCTGCCAAGCTAGGTTTAGTTAAAAATTGAGTTTATGCCTTGATTCATCTTTAATTTTTTGTGTGTATTTTCTTAAGACAAGAAGATAAAAGTCGTTCTTTCTGTTGTGCCTTATTTCAACTCTTAGATGGCTTTTGGGAAATGCATTTGATTTTTAACTCGCTGGACCACTTTCAGATACAGTTTCAATGTGTCCTAATCTTGACATGTTAATTTATCTTGTAAAAGACAATTATATATCCCAAAGTTGTGATATTCACGGTCCTCTTTCATGGCACTTTGGAAGAAAGGACTAATTTAATGATCACTATATAGGAAGTGAAGGAGCCCTGACCTTACCTTGCAGACGGTCTTCTTTCAACTCAGTAAATTGAGAAAGAATTTCAAGAGGGGAAGGACCTCTTTTTGGTGTCAGAATTAAATAACGACTCTAATAAAATTGGAAGTGACTTCAGGAGCTGGCTTCTGCTATTGAGCTCTTTCCCTGGCAATTCAGATGCAGAAATAAAAATTTAATATAGATTTTAATATACATGATAAATAATATATTTTTTACATAACACAGTCTGGTTTATTTTATATATATATACACACGTATATGTGTGCACGCACACATCTATATACATACACATTCTACCGGGTTTTTTTTTTTCAATTGGAAATTAATTACCCCAGGATTCTAAATTGCTCATGGCTCATTACCAGTCACCTACAATCTTGCAGCCGAGCGGGAAATCAGGCGCAGGCGCTTTAAGCGGAGCCCGTTTGGCGTTTACTTACTTAGTTAAAGATCATCACCAAGCAGAAAGCCCTTGGGGAGAGTCGCTGGCTCATTGGGCCCCATGGGGAGGGCGGTAATTAAACTCTGAAGGCAGCACTGATGTTCGGCTAAAAGCTTGTCTTTAAATAGTAATACACTCGCGTTGTAAAGTGGTAGGCCCTCGGGTGGCTGTTGACACAGTGTGAGGAACTGGCACTTTTTTATATAAAAGCTAAATTGAAGAAACCGTTATGAGCTCATCTGCATAAAGCAATATGATTCTGCCTGAGGCTGCAGGCAGCGGGGAGTGATTAGCCAACCGGCTCTCTGCCTGCTCCTCCACGGGCTCTGCTAACACGCCACTTGTCACTAAAAAATTGGAAGGCACCATATGCCAGGCTGCTTCTGCCGGGCACCCCTTCTGACGACACGCCGAGGACTCCCTCCCCTGCCCGGGCGCCGCGGGAGCCCGTGCGCATGCGTGCGGCCTGCCCTTCCAGCCGCCCGCCCCCTTATTCTGGGGAACTTGGCTGAGACCTTGAGGGTTTGCTTCACCGATCTGATGCACGTTTGACGGGAGGCTTCTCTCCTGGGACCTGCCAGGCGCCCTGTGCGTCTCCTCCGCACAGGCGCGTCCCCTGCGACCCTTAGAAGCCGCAGAAGCGCTGATGCCACTGGTCTCCTGGTAGCTGAACAGGCCGAGTCGGAGGCCATCATCCCTTTTCCTTCGTGGACTGTTTTTCTTTAAAACATATTTTGTGCCCCGTCTCTCAGTTTTCTGCGCGTTATTAATTATGCAAACCTCTTTTGCTTCGATGTGTAAACAGCGCATTAAAATTTTAATCTTGAGAAGAATGGGTTTTATGTGGCCTGACAGCTGCATCCCAGGGCTTTGAAAAGGAGATGACTCCATTTGGCTTTTGAGGAATTCCCTTTGAGGTCCCTCCAGGTGATGGGCTTGGGTGCCGGGTGGCCTCTGGGCTGATTGGAATTCGAGCTGCCTTTTCAAGTTTCCCTCTGTCACTAGGATCCAGACCCTTCTGACAGCAGGTGCTGGGGAAGGGAGAGGGAGCAGGAGGGAGGGCTCCTGCAGCACAAAGGTGTCGGGAGAAGGAAGGAGCTGCCTTCCTGCCCAGCTGGCCTGTCGGGACACCCCAGGGGCCATGGACTGTTTCTCCACACCGGCCCCTCTTAAAATGTCTGTGTCCTAGAAGAGGGAGAATGTCCAGTCTGAGTTTTGTGCAGAGAGTGTTGGAAGGGAAGATGGAAGCGAGCACTCATTCCATCTCTGGCCCGGGCACTACATCCTGTCATTTAAGTTCCAGACATTCTTACTGGGGGTAATCATCCCCAGTGGATGGGGGCCGGTAGGGAAGGCTTAGCAAGGCTAGGAAAGCTTCCAAGGTTACACGCCTGCAGGGCAGGTCCAGGTTGGGCCCGACTCTGTGCCCCTAAAGCCCTGTGGCCGAGGAAACCGAGGCTCCCTGGAGTGGATGGTGGGTGCACAGACCATGCTTCTGTCTGCTGCTCTGCAGTCTCTCTGCTTCTTACGGTGTTTTCTGTCTTTTATAAAATGTTAAAGCAAAACTTGGCAGACTGGTGGGACTTGGAAGTGAGGTCTTTTGATTTGCTAGAGGGAACTTCCAGATGTCACAGGGCCTGAGAGTTCCAGAGGAGGATCTTAGGCCAGAGGTATATTCCCCAATCCATGAAGATTACTGGTCACTTGGTTGGCCCTTCTGTCCTGAGTGCTGGCCTCCAGTCTGCCTTGTTTCCCAGGCTTTTAATTAAATGATAGTGAACTCGTGTCTCCCTTCCCTTATTCAGAAAAAGAATCACATGTGCCTCCCAAATTCAATGTCAGTATCAAATGCAAGCTGAAGAGTTTTCATTTGGAAAGGTTCAACTGATCAGTCAAGAGTAACAATGATAATAATGGCGACCGTATGAGTTTCCCACACATTAGCTTGAACTAAGGGCTTAGGAGAACAAAAATGTGCTCTCTCACAGTTTGAAGACCAGAAAGCCAAAGTCAAGGTGCTGGCAGGGCCCGGCTCCCTCTAAAAGCTTGAGGGGAGGATTTTTGCCACCCTGTCCTGGTTGTGGTACCTCCAGGATCACGGTCATTCGTTGTTTTGCTTCGTCTCTGCTCTGTCATCACACGGCCCTGTTCTCTGTGTCTCTGTGTGTCGTGTCTTTTCTTATAAAGTCCATTATTAAATTAGCCACTTTAAAGGAATATGAATAGCCTCCACCAAAGGAATAAAAACCTATGAACCAAAAGCTATTCAAGGCTTTCTATTCTTCTTAAGTGCGTGCCAAGTCTGTAAAATGATAAGAGCAGGGGTGCGCTGGCTGGACCCGTGTATGTTCCCTGCCACAGTCCCCAAGTCCAGAGACCCTCCACATTCCTCAGAGACTCCTGGGAGTTTGAAAACCATCAATACTGCTTCTGCTTTGTGTGAGCGAAGGCACCAGGCCAGCTGATGGGCTCCTCACGACATCTTTAACCCTCCACGTTTTCTTTTATCACAGCTTTAGATTCACAGGGTATTTCCACGCATGTCTACAAATATCATTTTCAGTTTTATCCTCTTTTGAGATTAGATGTTTATTTTTGAGCAGTTCCAGAGGTGTTGAATAATCAAAGCCCCTCTTCTAAAAACTGGATTCGAGAGCACTAGTAGAGAGGCGGTCGCAGTGAGGAAGAAAGGAAGCAAAAATACCATGTGTTTTTAGAAAAGGGGTTTCCCGTGTTAAATCTTTGAGCTGCTGTGCCTCTTTCTCCACCTGCTTTTGTGGACTTTGTTCTGCTCTTTGTTTCGAGCTCCTCACTGATGCAGAGGGTACTCTTCTTAAGCACGGAGATAGAATTTTATGCCAAACTAACTTCTATTGTTTGTTTTTAATTTTTTTAGTGTTTTATTTATTTTTGAGAGAGAGAGAGAGCCAGCGTGAGCTGGGGAGGGTCAGAGAAAAGAGGGAGACCCAGAATCCGAAGACAGGCTCCAGGCTCTGAGCTGTCAGCACAGAGCCCAACGCGGGGTTCAAACTCACAAACTCACAAACATGCAATCATGACCTGAGCAGAAGTTGGATGCTTAACCAATTGAGCACCACCCCCCCCCCGCCCCCAGACACTCTCCTATTCTATATTCTACTTCATTCAGGGCAGTATATGTTGCTGAATTTGGATGCATTTCTTCAAAGTCTTTCTGGACATTAATACACAGGACAGATGATTCTTCCTTAATGACTCATTAAGTCTTATTGTTTTACTTGTTAAAGTTCATTTTGATAGATTTAATAATAACACCACAGTGTTCAAAAAGCTGGCCTTAGGTCTCTAATACCTGTATTTCTGTGCACATATAGATGCACACATATCTTTAGCTGAGGACCCACGGGACTGCACGTTTTAGTCCAAAGCGTCTTTCTCCCTAGCTGTGTCTTGATTTTATTTATTATTTCTGGCTTCTGTATTCTTCTCTCAATACTCTTCAAAATTTATATATGCGGAGTGCCTTAGACCTAAGACCCTATCAGAAAGGAAAATCCATTCCTGTAAATTATATAAACCCTCTGCCTAATAATGATAAGCACATATTTCAAAGTATTTTAGTGAGTGTGTTTAAACTTTCAGCTCTGGTAAAGACCTCTGTTCATTTAATTAGCAAGAAAACAACTCTTAATTTCTGAATAGAGTAGAATGAAAGCATGGGACAAAGAGCGATTTGTGACGGGATTGTTTGTTAAGATTCCTCTCTTAGTGGGGTGCTTGGGGGACTCAGTTGAGGGCTGACTTCTGCTCAGGTCATGATCTCACAGTCTGTGAGTTTAAGCCCCCGTGTCGGGCTCTGTGCTGACAGCTTAAAGCCTGGACCCTGCTTCAGATTCTGTGTCTCCCTCTCTCTCTGCTCCTTCCCCACTTGCACTGTCTCTCAAATATAAATAAAAAAAAAAAAGCAAGAAAAACACAAAAACCAGAAAACAGAACCCAAAAAGATTCCTCTCTTAAAATACTTGCACTTGAGCTTTGCAGTTTTTCCTTGTGTATTTAGAACATTATTATCTGATACTTATTTTATGTGCCTTATTCTAGTTGTAAGTTCACCATCCACCTGCGATGGTCAAAGCACGGAGCTGCATAGACCCTACCTCAGACACTTCCGGGTTAGACTGTAGTAAACCGGAAGTTACAGTTAGACTGTAGTAACATGAATTGCTTTTCTCTTCTTGAAAGTTCGTACGTCTTTCTGTAATATGTAGAAAACACAGATGAATGGGAATAAAAAATAATGGTGGTCTGTAAAAATAATGACATTTGTTAATATTTTGATTCACAGAAAGGCCTTTGCTGTGGCAATGTGATCTTGATGGACAGCTGTAGTCTCTTCCAGAACACTCACTGTTTCATTTTTAACATATATTAATGATTTCTTTGGGTAAAATGTGTTGTCAGTGGTTTGGTGGTTGGCTTAGTATTTGTAGAGTTAATGTGGCTAAAATGAGACTGCATGTGGAAAAAAAAAAGGGGGGGACGCTTTTAGGACATTTTGGCATAAAGATAAGGAGATGCGGGGCGGGGAAGGGCATATATCAAAGAGAAGACAGTTTCTTTGTGTGAATACTTGTTTCTTATCAGTCGTTTTCTGATGAACATTTTCCAGCTTTTTGGAATCTAGAAAATTGCACTTGTTGGCTCCTTTACCAAGCTTCGTGCAATCTGGAAGGATGAAGCCCATGTCTAATGAGAGCAGAGCACACAAAGAAAGAAAATAAAATGGCCCTAGTGCCCCAGAAGCTCGGTCCCGCGTGGGGTGATGGAGGGGATAGACTTGGTAATTAAGAGCGACAGGAAGCAGATCGAGCCTGTGTTAAAGTGGAATCTTGGAGTCCCGGAGGAACAGGGAGAGAGAGATTGGTTTTATCTGGAAAATCGATGGAGGCTTCTTAGAGAATTGCTGTTTGATCTCTACCTTCTCGAGAATCTAAACACGCTTTAATTAATGTTTAGTGAATGAATTAATGAATAGAGAGTGTTTTGTTTTTCTGTGTGTTAGTTGTGCATACGAAGGGGAGGTGAGCCGCCTTCAGATGTAGAAGGGACAGCCCGTAAGCCTGACAGCTGATAATTAGTCAATATTTGTTAAGGATTCATGAATTCTAAGAAAGGATATTGAGGCTGAATCATACATGAAAAGAAAGCATCCCTAAATGAAGACTGCAACCCCGTAGAACACCATTTGCCAAAAGTTATGCATACTAAATTCATAGGGACTGTGAGCCTAGAGGCAGTGTCTTCTTTATCATATTTTCCCCATAGGACTAAGAAAAAAATAAATGTTAATAAAGCCATTGTGTAAAGAGAGACACACCAGGAATGCACTGGATTATGTCCACACACAGAAAATATGCCTTAATCTAAAGGTGGATGCCGTATTTCCCTTTTTCAAAAACCTTACAAATTGATTTTTGTAAATTTACCGATGACACCATTTTTTCTCATCCTGTGAAAAGCATCCACACAGAAAAGAAAACGGGGTTCTTGCTCCAGTGTGGCCACTAATGATAGCTGATTTGAGTTGTATTTCATCTTGCTGTGATTCCATTTATTACATTTGCAAATGGTCACGGGATTGCAGACGTGTTATTAAGCAACGAAATCCTTTTCTTAAATAAAATCTCATTTGAAATCTCCGTATTTCTAACAGATAATCTCTGGCTGAGCCTGTGGGAACATCTGGAGACCCAGAGACCAGCCTGCTCAGTGCCTGCCTCCAACCCCGCCCCCCGCCCCCACACCTACCCACACCCCCCACCTGCTCTTCCCCTGGGGATGCCTGGGGACTCGTGACGTGTGGGGCTCCCCAAACAACCACTGGACTGTGATCATGAGGTTCCTTCTTGGCCCCAAATCCTGATCTGGAATAAATCTTTGTCTAGATTCCTTTTCATCCTGTAAAGGGCAAGTCTTTCTCTCCAGTATGTGAGTTAATTTACCGTAATGCCACCTTTATCCTCTACCTCTTTGCCTGCGTAAGAAAGATGGAGCCTGGAGAAATAGATCTCAACCTTTGTTGTGTACGAAACACTTGAATAGTTCATTGAAATTCAGGGCGCTGTCCTGTTTCTCACTGTGTATGCCCTGCTTTCTAGTCGTAGTGAGCAAGTCCGGCTGAGGGGCCATGGATCTGATTTGAAAACAACGTCCCTGATGATTTGAATAGCAGGCGGTCCATAGACGGCACCAGGAGAAAAGAAAACAAAACAGAAATCTAAAATCAGACCACTGCTGTAGGACTCAGAGGATGGCAAACCGAGAGAGTAAGCGCAATATCAAAGCGAATTTTCATTTCATTCTTAGGGATTGTTCCCTTTTATGTTTGGGCCAAATTCTACTTGACATTGCAGTGGAGAAATTGGAGTCGTCTATTAAGGTGGAGCTTTTTCCAAGGACAGTTGAAAACTGGGACACTTTACAGCTTGGAGCTGTTGTAATGAGTAGTAAGTTTGTGGAAGCTGCTTATTATGGGATAGCCAGCAGATCCCGTTCCTTTCGGACAACCCCGGATGGATGGAGGTGGGGGGGGGGGCTTCCTGGGCTTATGCCCCATTCTTCCGCATTCCTTGTGATTTGCTTTGTAAGGGGCTCTGTAAAGATCCCCTTACATCTCTGAGTTAGGCTCTCTATCATAACTGTGGCCTCTCCTGGAGAAAGCAGAGGGCTCTCAGGGTGAGTGAGGGAGGGTGGAGAGGTTATCCTGCATTGTTTCATGAGCAGACAGACCTTTCTTTACCTGGGGTGGGGGGGAGGCAGGGGGGAGGCCCTGCTCTGACCCCGTGTTAGCTAAGCCCTGCGTTTGTCCCTTCTGCTGGTCCCTAGCTCATCAGCTCACTCACTCACCTACCACTCAGCAGAGACTGAATCCTTTCTCTGAGGCCCAAAGGTGAATACCTCTGGACCCCACCCCAAGGAGCTCTAAAGCCATAGGGGAGAAATGGGCGTACTTTACATTATGCAAAAGTGCTTGGGAAGTGTTTCACTTTGCTAGGGCATCTGGGATAAAGTCCCACGCACTGATGGCTTACACAACAGAAGTCTCTTGTGTCCCAGTTCTGGTGGCCTGAAGTCCAAGATCAAGGTGTGGGCAGGGCTGGTTCCTCTCAAGGGTGGGGAGGGAGAACCTGTCCATCCTCTCCCCTGACTTCTGGTGCTCCCTCTCATCTTTGGGGCTCCTTGGCTTGTAGACACATCCCCCCATCTGCGCCTGCATCCTCACGGGGAGCCGCGCCCGCCAGACTCCAGATGACCTCATCTCTGATTGCGTCTTCAGAAACCTTATTTCCAAATTAAGGGTCTGGTGTCCTGGGGATTAAAAGTATCATATTTGCTCAACATTGATTTGGTCAATATGTGTTAAAAAAAGAAAGGGAGTTGGGTGGGGAGAGAGGGAGGAGGGTGGGGAGAGGGAGACTGACTTACAGTGGGAGATTATTGACTTCTATCCTTGTAAATATTTCTGGAAATGGGCGTACTTTCAAATAACTGTGAGAAAGCTATAATTGTGGTTTCCCTTGTGGCCACTCCAATGTCACAAGAGGGTTCTAATTAAGGGAAGAGAACGTTTTCTGAGGAAGACAGTTGTGGCCCCCAAATTCATATATTCAGAATAATTCCTCCTTCCTTGGGCATTTCCTTCAGCGGAACTGCTGGATGGATGGGTGATTCCGTAAAAACATAAGGCAGCTCATACTCTCTGCTCACACCCTCTGATGACTTTCCCTTTTGTGGGGGAGGAGCCAGCGTTCTACAGAGTTCTGCCTCAGTTGTGCTCCTCACCTCTGACTTCCCATAGCACGAACACCGCCCAACGCAGCACGCCGCTTCCTCGGTTCCTTTCTCATTCCCCATCTGGAAGGTGGGCCACTCTGTCCACTCGTTGGTTGGCTGTTCTGTCCCCGGCATGTGGGACAGTTCCTGCACAGAGCGAGCGACTGTGTCAGGGAGTGGACTGAGGACTAAGAGGCTGAAGGGACAGAGGTGAACCGCACGTGGTCTGTGACAGCCGCTGTGGGGAGGCGGGCTGCACAGAGAAGACAGTGCACAAGTCGTTCAGATCAGCAGACCTCACTTCTCGCCAGCGTGACGGGCGTGCTGGTTTCTCTGGGCTTCGGTTTCTTCCCCTGGACAATGGAGACATGATTGTCCCAGCCTCTTAGGTAACCGAGAGGGTTCAGTAGCTAATATCGTGAAGTTCTAAGTCAATGATTCTGTTAGGTGAAAACAGCCAGCTTAGGACACTTCAACATCTTTATTCCTTTTCCATTTCTTTTGAAATTTTCTATCATGAACATGAATTGTCTTTATGATCAGAATTTTAAAAAGCTGCCTTTAAAAAAAACAAAGGGAATACAATGATCATATGATGTCTGGCTTAAACATGGGTACCTACGCGCTTTGTCCTGGCCTCAAGTTTGCACCAGGGGACTTGGTGAGCAGGCCAGGACTCCCAGATCTGCTGTAGCTCCCCTTGGCCAGGGAGAGCAGGGCGCCTCGCTGCGGCAGATGGCCCTGTCTGGGCACCGCAACCCATCTTCTCATACTTTCCAATGTGTAAGATTTTAAAAAGTATATATTATCCTTTTGATCCTCAAAACAATCCTGTAGGGAAATTAAACCATTTGTTTTTAAATAACATGGAATTCAACACTCAGATTTTTGCTCAGAGCATATCCATGGAAGGCGGAAGTAAATACCAGCTGGCCCAGCTTCAGTGATCACCCTCCTGCTCAAAGCTGCCTCCTTTCCAGCCACAGTTCCTCCTGATAATAAATCTCCTTAAAACCATGTCCATGTAATAATAATTTAGAAAAAGGTCTCCCCAGATAAGATAGTATAAGGGAGATAGGCTGTTTGGAAGACAACTTCGCTGACTTTTATAAAACCCAACGGCCTTTCTGAACTTTGACAGCAGGAAGAGTTTTAGGAGTGAGAGTACGGTCCACTAGTATCTCAGTAGGGGGCACCTGGGTGGCTCAGTCGGTTAACTGTCCGATTTCAGCTCAGGTCATGATTTCATGGTTTGCTAGTTCAAGCCCCACATCAGGCTCTGTGCTGACAGCTCAGAGCCTGAAGCCTGCTTCAGATTCTGTGTCTCCTTCTCTCTCTGCTCCTCCCCTGCTTGCTCTTGGTCTCTTTCTCTCCCTCTCTCTAAAAAGTAAGCAAACATTTAAAAAATAAAAAATAAATAAAACTTCAGTCAAATGTTCAAAAAATCCAATTTTGATTCTCTTTCTATCGCCACAACAAACAAACAAGCCATGTTCAGGCCTGCCAAAGTAGGGTTCGGTTCCAGACAGCTGCAAGACATACGTGGGACAGGTTGAGGATGTGGGCTCTGCTCCAAGCCAGGTGCCTGTCCAGCACCTGTGTGATCTGCCACCTGGTCTGTCTCCCACCCACCGGCCCAGAGTGTGTTACGTGGTCATTCCCACTTGACTTGGAGCTTCTCAAGACCGGAAACTGCCTCTTACACATCCCCATATGCAGTACCTGCTATGCAGTAGATGTTCAGTTAATGTGTGTTCAGAGTTGAGTTGAACACAGCTGTGAAAAATATATTATCATATCTAAATTGAATTTCCACAGTAGTTATGATGACAGTAGTTTATTTTTTGACCCTGTGAAATGTCATAGATCTCATGTCCTGATTGGCAAGTGAAGACGGAGGGTGTAAGGAAGCTAACACGCGCTGATGGAACTGGATTGGCTGGCGTTTGTTGGGACGAATCACGTGCTGTCACAGCTGATCCTCGCCCTGACTCTGTTCCTATTTTTGCCTGTCCCTGGATGAGGACTGAGTGTACAGACCTTATCTGCTCAAGTTCCTATGTATTATAATAAACAGAGTAAACATTTCTTTTCAGTGCTTACCCTGGGTGAACCACTGTTGTAAACCTTCTAATATGGATTCTATCCTCGATTCTCCCCCAAACCCTTAGGATAGAAAGTAATGTTGTATTCACATTACAAATAATTAGGCACAGAGGATTAAGTAAAGATGCAGATTAGACTAGAAAAAATGGTGGACCATGATCAAAACCCAACTCCTTGGTATTAAACGTCACACTGTTAACCCTGACCACCGCTTGGGGAACCAGGTCCAGCCTGGGCACGGTCTAACTCATGGGTCCATCCTGGGCATGGTCTAACGCAGAGGTCCATCCTGGGCACAGTCTAACCCAGAAGTCCATCCCGGGCATGGCTAACAAAGAAGTCCTCTTCCCCCAAACTAGAACTTTCTAGTTTTCTTGTCCTGTATTAGATGGCCTCACAGAAGTTCAGAGACTACATTATAATGCCAAGACAGCTTTAGAAGTAATGCCGGCAGAGATCACGATGGCCACCCATTATTTCATACCATTCTTTACGTTATTTCCAAATCAGAGGATAAGAAAAAAATAGATAAAATAATACAGAAAAGTATATGGGCTAATTACCCTATAAAAAAGAATTGCATAAAATGATGAATAAATTATATATATATACATACACACACACACACACCACATATACGTATATATGTACATATACATATATTCCACTCCTAAATAATTGTCCTGGATAATATTGTTTTTTAAATACTCTTCAAATTAAAATAATGTTGGTCAAGAAATAAGTTCATGAAAACAAGCTCTTGGTGATGAAGGTCATTGGCCTGCAAGTGAAAGGGAAAGGTGGTCCCTGCCCGCGGAGTTCAGGCTGGTATCTCAGAGCTGGCTCTGTGCACTTGATCCCCGTGAATGCTGTCAAGGTGCCAGAGGCCCCTTCAGCTACACTTGAGATGCGTGTGTTTTCTCATCGATCTTCCTCTTTTCCCTTTTCTTCTAGACGAGAGAAAGTACAACCTCGACTTTCTTCTGAACTGTCACAAATGACATTTACTTTTTTCCCAGTGGAAACTACTCAAAATAATTAATATCCAAGAATATAGTCTTTATACAACTACTTTGCTCCTAGAGAAATTCGAAGGTTAGAAAATGTCAAAAAGAATCTGAGTTGATTTTGCCACCTGGGGTGAAATTTTCTATTCTTGTTACAAAAGTCAATTTTCATAAAAAAATTTTTCATATACCATACCTTGGGAATATCTTAATTTCAATGGATAAAAAAAGCATATGGTTGCCTGTTTACATTTTTATTTTAACATAGAGCATTGGTTTTAAGGGTTTTTCATCTATTTTATAAATTTATAAAGTAAAAGCAAAGTCACTCAAGTAAATTTTCAAATACTGACTCATAATGCTTTGAATCATGGATGAGTAGATGGGTGGATGGATAGATGGGTGGGTGGGGGGATGGGTAGATGGATGGATAGATGGTTTGGTGGGTGGGGGGCTGGGAGGCTGGGGGGGTGGATAGAGGATGTGTGGGTAGATGGGCTGGTGGGTGTGTGAATGGATGGATGAGGAACTGAATAGATAGTGGATTCATTTCCTTGAACAATACTTATACATTGGTTAAATGTTCTGCTTGTGATCATTAGTTAGGATACTGGAGAAAGAGAACAACTTTTAAATAGGCTGTATTTAAAATATCATGTCTGTATGTTTATAACATAATATAAAGACATGATTTTCACATGCACTGACACGTGTGGATACAGTCATGCTCACAGGCAGGAGCTGAGGGTAGTTTTGATTGTCTGTAAGCTTTGATAATGAAGTACCTAGGGATCCTTAACGTCATTTTTTACTCTGCTTCCCTGCCTTTGCTGACCAGCTACAAGTGAGATATTTTTCTCTCTTATTGGTAAAGTCAGTCAAATCAAATGATATTCTTTCTGTTAACACATACACACATCCAGGCTTAGTTCTGACCATAACGTTAACTGAGGTTCTCTTGGTGATCCCTGGGGCACTGTGAGATGTCCCCTTGCCTTTGGACTTTGCCTTCTGTCCCTGCCTCCTTGGCTCACTCCACAGTCTTCTGGATGTTTCCAAACACTCTCCACACACTTCTGCCTCAGGGTCATTCCATTTGTAGGTCTCTCTGCTGAGGACGCTTTTCTCCCAGGTGACCACTGTCTGTCTCTTTCTCTCTGCTTTGGGTCTGTGCTCCTGGGTCACCTTATCAGGATGGCCCTGACCATCTCATTTCACAACACACCCTATCACCCTTGGAGTGAGACAGATGAGGGGACAGGGGCAGGTGGTCAGGACAGGGGACCTGGAGGAGAAACAGAGTGTGGCGGGCTTGAGGTGGGGAAGGGCGTGGGCGAGGGGACAGATCAGGTTCCGAAAGGGAGGCTGCGGATGCCAGCAGGCACATAGTTAGCAGTGTCCTGTGGGCCACAGTAATGGTCCTGCTTGCATTAAGGAGATTGCTGGGGAGACACGATCACATTTGCCGTATAAACTTTCACTCTGCCTGTGGTGCAGCAGGTGGTTGGGAGCAAGGGGCTGACCAGCTCTGGAAGTTGGGTGATGCTTGAGTCAGAATCCAGGTGAGAGCTGTGGGGAGCCTGACCCAGAGGACAGGACTCCGCAGAGCTGGGAGATTACATGGCAGAGAGCGGAACGGACTTGGTGGCACCATGGATGCTGACAGAGAGGGAATAGGAAAAAGAGGGAGGGCAAGATGACTCCTTTACTGGGGACTGGGTGGGCGCCCACATTGAGGAGCCTGGTGAAGTGTGGGTTTCAGATGGAGGAGGAGGAGTGTGGTTTTGGATGGGTTCTTGTGAAGTATCCCCAGGATTTCTTCGTGGAGGGGAGACTG
The DNA here is from genome assembly GCA_004023785.1 of Mungos mungo. NCBI lineage: Eukaryota > Metazoa > Chordata > Mammalia > Carnivora > Herpestidae > Mungos > Mungos mungo. The sequence continues at coordinate 223,142 of PISW01001869.1, forward strand.
TCTTTGTATGTGAGACAACATGTTTTCTCTAGGAAAATAGGTTATTTGCTGTTGTAAATCAGGCGGTTGAGTCCTTTTATAGGACAGAAGAGGGGTAATTCAGAATTTTTCCTACCATGACATAAAAGTGGGTCAAAAGGTTTACTTTCAGTGCAAAAGCAGTTAGAGGGATCACCTGAATGGATGAATCGTAGACAACTGGCCAACGAAAGGGAAGAGAGTTCTTTCTCTTCTGGACCACAAGAAAGGATTTTCTACCACACTCTCATTCACCAACAAGGGTCAGATGGAGACCACTGGTCAAGTCTGTGTGTGATTCTTAAGAGCAGAAGGGGATGATCAAGTCCAGCATAAGGACAGCGATTCTAAGAAGATAAACAATATCAGGAGACCTGACGGTGTTTTCTTTCTTCGAACTGAATTTGTATTTCAGTTTCCGGGTGCTGGTGTCTTTTGTTTGGTCCGGCCCCTCTCGTGTGCAGTGTGGAGCTGGGGCAATTGTGAACAGTCTGGTCCATGTTATTTCATCCTGCTGGTGAGGCATCCCTTGAAAATAAACAGCACCCTCGGAGTTAAGACAATGTATCTCTAATACAGAAACGGTCTCTTCAAAGTATTGCTGGGGGCAGTGGGAAATAAAAAATAATAAGCCTGTTTCCATAAGCTTTATTGCTTCCTGTAACTATGCTGTCTAGGTAGATAAAGGTTCCTAGTTTCGTTTTTTTTTTTTTCCTGCATAAAGAGAAGAAAGAAAGGTACTAGAGGGAGAGATAGCCAAGGGTTATCCTAATCCTCTGATATTTTATAGTGAAAAAAAAAATACTCCCTCGAAGAAGCAAGGTAGGTTTTTAAGGTGGTTATGAACATCTCTTCCAAACTCAGAGACATGTGGGCAACACTCTTAAAGACCTGTTCTACCTAAATGGTTAAGGAGCTTAGAAATTTACCTAGAACGTTTCTCATCTGGCCAGATTAGGGATGGGTGGGAGCCGATGTGAGAGAGATGATTGTAACTTACCCGCCGACAGACAGAAATGATCACCAGTCTCTGAGGACCAGGATGCAAACCTTTGATCGGCTAAATACTTAGCATTAAGGAGATCCATGTGGCTTTGGAAGGCTTTGAAAGGATCCAACACTTTTAAGATAAGGTTACTCCTGATCAACACAAGCAAACATTAGAGCTTGGAGTGAAATCTCTGCAAACATAATTCCTATGCAAGAGAAAAAAAACCCCATTTTAACAGCCACCAAGGAACCCACTATGTTCTATAATATAAACACACCAAACTCATGACAGATGTATGTCAGTGCCTTTCAGCACTGGAAGGTGTGGTGAAAGCCTCCTGGAGACTCTCTCAAGAACCTTCCTGAAGGTGAGTGTCATAGCTTGTTTGAGAAAGGAGGGGCTCAAAACGGAAAGCCTTGACTTTGCTTTGGATACACTGTGTCTGTAAGCATACTGGGAGGGTTCTCCGGCTACTCACCTCCACTGAGTGTCGCCACACCTGCCCTCTTCCTGGATTCTGAAATCAGAGACATTGTTCTACGAGGTTCTATCGAGGCAAACGCAGCAAAAACAAAGAACACAGTAACTGTCCCGCAGAAGGGGAGGAGAGACCCAAGAGGGCGTTTCTCACACCTTTGACCTTAAGGGCAGAGCATTCAAGTAGAAAGATGAGGCACAGGCACCCACAACTTGTCAGTAATGTAAGGGCTCAGTACCAACAATGTCCAAGCAGGAAGATTATAGCTAAGTCATTCTTTCTTTTAGGTCAAGGAAGAACATCATCCAGTATATACTGGGAAGGGATATTTTAAGCCAGGGCTGTCCTAGAAAATCGAGAGCAAATGTTTATGCATATTCTATGTGTACAAATAAATGCTTATTTTTTTACATTTTCTAAACATGTGTAATAAAATACATGTTTAGAGGCTAGGAATTAATATAACAAAATGATCCCATGGTGTTCTTAGGCAGGCTCCTTTCATCCTTAACTTCCTGGGGGTAGTCTTACCTTGTGTCTCTTCTTATATCTTATTTGAGCCACATGCAAGAAAGGGGAGAATTCCACATGGAATGGTGTTCTAGAATTCACCGTTCACTGTGGCCCAGGACTCATGGCCGTGGCCATGCTTGCATCATGCAGAGCTTTGTGAAGTGACATTGGTGGTAACTTATCAAATCATCCTGAGGACTTTGAGGGACACTGTAGGCTCCGGCACTCACGTACCCCAGTGCCGAAGGATTACTTATTAGCTTAGGGTTTTAAAACGGGGCCGTGATATTTGGAGACTCAAAGATGGAGCATGGCTGCAAGTGTGTGTTTCTTTGCTCTGTGGATATCTCGGGGATGCCTTGACGAGAGGCTCGACTCTCATGTTCTCATAGCTCCGAGGAGTGCGTTCTTCAGAGAGAAAGGAGAGCCACCATGGGGTTCCTGTCTCAGACTTTCACGCAAGATTCCTCCCTGGGAGGCAAGAGTGGCTTCAGTTTTCCTTTGAACCATGGCTGTGACAGCCAAAATGTGCACCGCAAGACGGAAACACTGGATTTGTGCCAGGGTCCTTCCGTTACCCATGGCTGTGGGTTACACCACCCAAGAGCTGTTTGTTCCACTCTTGCTTTTGTAGGTTGGCAGTTTGGGCTGCGCTCAGCCAGGCTTGGGCATGAGTCTCCATTCAGCTGCTTGTCAGCAAGGTGGCTCTGCTTTGGGGGTTGGCCAGCTGTGTTTTAGGGGTGATGGAAGGAACTACTCCATTTGCTTCTTGTCATTAGCAGCCTAGTCCAGGCTCATCTGTGGGGCATTTCAGCCAGCTCCAGGGAGAGAGAAGGTGCTGAAGGTCTCTGAAAGTCCTGGCTGGGTGCTGGCTCACGGCGACTTCTTCCTCATGATGTAGGTCAACGTGAGATGCAACGCCCCTGCCTGTGGTTCTCTCCAGATTGTCTCCGTGTCTGGTCCACACAGTTCCTGGCTTTCTAGCTGCTGCTCAGACCACTTTCGTGACCTTCAGGACTCCAGGTCCCATCCGCCTGCCGTACCAACCCTGACCCCAGCCCTCTCCTGGAAGATGCCTTGTCTTTACCTAGCTAGAAAGGGGCGAGCAATGGGACAGTGTTGTTTAATATTCTCATCATAGGACCGGGGTCCATAAGGCCAGGACCCCCTGAGTAGCCCTCATATCCCTGGCCTGAGCAAGCCAAAAATAAAGGGGTGGAGATAACTTGCAGTAGATCTTCCCTGGAAGGCTTGACCTTGTGCTGAGTCGCACACAGCATGAACAATATCTCGCCTTCTCCTCTGCATTCGCAACTCTCCTGAAAACACCCAGCCATAGGGTCATCACAGCTCTGCATCCGGAGCTATGTCCCATTTGAGCAGCTGCTGGGGCCTCTCTGAGACCCCGAGACAAGAAATTGAGTACAGACAGTTTATTTCAGAGGAAGTCCCAGAAAATACCCTAAGGAATTAGGGAAGGGAGACAGGAAAGGAAAGAAGGCAGTAACATGAGTGTTGTCCGGTGAGTCCCTGCCATGGTGATGGGGGCTCAGGCCCACCTGGGGAGCCCTGAGAGACCCGGTGGAGCATCCTTGAGGCATGATCATACCTGAGGGACAAGGAACCGGCCATATCTGTGGCTGAGAGCTGTTCCTGAGGACTTTGACCCCCCCCCCCCACATGCTCCCTGTCCCTGTCCCTCTCTGGAGAGATGGCTCTCGGGGACAGTGTGCAGCTGTTTGCAGGAGAACCCCTCTTGGCCAGAACTGGAACATGGATGCCTCAAAGCACTAAGTGAACATTGTGAGGCTACGCAGCCAGGAAGTAAATCTGACTTGAAAGTCCGTGCTCTTTTCTACTGGACGAGGAGCCATCCCAGCCACAGAATACCAAGCCCTCAAAGAGAAAGAAAAGACCAGACGACCAAAGCGTGCTGGGGAAAGGTGCAGCGAGCTTGGCAGGGCCGAGAGCCCAAAGGATGGAAGGGCTGGACATTATGGAAATGGAGAGCAAGTCCGCAAAACAGGAAGGAATGGGAGAGAAGAGGAAGTGGTGATACACCAGTAGTTGCTGGGATCCAGGATATCGTTGGGTGTGTAGAAGGCTCGGGGATAAAAACCAAAGTCCCACCGAAAAGTGACGGTCTGAATGTCTCAGCAAACCACTGATACCTTCAGGGCAGGGTTTCTCAGCAATGTGTACTTGTTTCTCTTACCCGAATGGTGTTTGCTTCATGGCAGCCTGGGGCCTGTCACCCTAAGCCCCACATTCTGTGATGATCTATTCTGATTTACTCTAAATGCACCGCTGCGCACCGCTAGACAGAAAACAGGGAGACCAGATCTTCTAAAATCTGGGGGCATGGCGTCACCCCCCCAAGTATATTTATTTGATGCCCTATTATATGTGCGTATTTGCATATAATACATACACCACAAATAAAGATGCACTTTGGAGCAGGATCTATGAACACAAGTGGTATGGAGCGAACATCCTTATATGTAAAGTTGGGATGAACTTTTCTGGGATCCCTGAAGCATATTACTGGGATCAGCGTCATGTGAACTCGCTTGAATTCCACGGGTGTCTACGCTTTTTTTCCCTCTGAGCCAAATAGGTCATCTTTCACCAGAAAGCTCGAGCAAAAAATGAATGAGTTAGTTTACTAGCCCAAATTCTGTGTTTAGCTGACATATTGTATACCAAGAGATTGCACTGATTATTAACACATGTAATTAATAAATTATTAATTATGCTGATTATTAATACATTCCCCCCAATGCTGGAAAAATTAACTCTACCTAAAATGTTTATATATTTTTATTCCTTATGTTTATGTGCATCTTAGATAGAGTTAAGATTTCATATATTTAGAGAAGTTAAGTAAGTTTATATGTCTATATATATAATACAATTTTTACAATTATATAAACTTTAATAAAATCTAACATTGCAAATTCCTTTATCAATTATGGCAAAAAAAGGGGGGGGAAAGACTTCACTCTACAAATACTCATTGTGTTACTTCTTTGCATTAGTATCTTTGCACTAGTAAAATTGGTGGGAAAGTTTAGGAATAAAGACATAGAAAAGGAAGAAAGAGAATTCTTGTGTGTGGTATTCTCCCATAACGCACCAACTGTACCAGTTTAATATCTCTTTGTTGCTTTTCCAGACTTTAGATTTGTTTTTGATTAATCATGTTGAAAAATACCAAATTTTGGGGGGCGCCTGGGAGGCTCAGTTGGTTGAGCGTCTGACTTCAGCTCGGGTCTTGATCTCACTGTTCTGAAGTTTGAGCCTCATGTCGGGCTCTGCGCTGACAGCTCAGAGCCTGGAGCCTGCTTTGGATTCTGTGTCTCCCTCTCTCTGCCCCTCCCTCACTCATGCTGTGTCTCTCAAAAATAAATAAACATTAAACATTAAAAAAAATTTTTTTTTAAGTTTAATTTGAGAGAACTTGTTCATGAAAATTCTAGCTTTAAGTTGCTCATGATCAATTTTCTTAGGGGCCCAAACTGCTGCTATTAATTTTTTTTAAAAGGTAGATGTGACAATTTTGGTTATAAACCGAATTCTTGTCATCAGATTAAGCTCTCACATTTATTCAAATTCTTGAGACACTCTTTGTATTACTGACTCTGTTTCCTGTGCTGTGTTTTTCATCCCCCTGACTTATTTATTTAAAAACTGGAAGCTGGTGCCTCTTAATCTCCATCACCTGCTTTGCCCATCCTCCCATCTCCCTCCTCTCTGGCAACCACATTTCTTCTCTGTACTTAGGAATCTGCTTCTGTGTTCTGTCGGTTGGTTGGTTGCTTTGGTTTTTAGAGTTTACACATAAGTGAAATGATATGGGATTTGTCTTTCTCTGTCTAACTTATTTTATTCTACCCTTTGGTCCATCCATGTTGTCTCAAATGGCAAGATTTCATTCCTTTTCATCACTGAGAATATTCTCTTGCACATATGTATCCCGCGCCTTCTTTATCCATTCATCTATCGAAGGGCCTTTGGGTTGCTTCCATATCTCGACTACTGTAAATAATGCTGTAATAAACATAGGGGTGCACATATCTTTTCAAACTAATACACAGCCCCCTGAAGATGTAGAGATTTAATACTTTCCTAGAATGAAATTTGTTTTGCCCAAGACCAACTGTAGACATCAGTTGATCAATTTTGTTTCCTTTTCAAGGGAGAATATTTGTCATGCACCAAGGGTCCATGAACTCCAGTTTGGAAAGACTCACCAGAGGCACCTGGGTGGCCCAGCTGGTTAAGCAACTGACTTAGACTCAAGTCATGAACTCATGGTTTGTGACTTCAAGCCCCACGTCGGGCTCTGTGCAGATAGCTCAGAGTCTGAAGCCTGCTTCAGATTCTGTGTCTCCTTCTCTCTATCTCTCTCCTGCTCATTCTCTCTCTCTCTCTCTCTCTCTCTCTCTCTCTCTGTCCCTCTTAAAAATAAGTAAATATAAATATTTTAAAAAAAAGGACTCAGCAAGGACAACTCTCCAGTTTGGAGACTGAGGCGTTGGAGCCTGAAGAGATAACATGACTTAGATTTAGTTATCAATATTTATTGTTTCAAAAGGGGAAAAATTAAATTAATAAAGGCATTGAAAACGACATTGCATTCTTATTAAATACATTTTGTAGGATTTGTGCCTGATAATCGTGAACATCAAATCTGACTTCCCTGTTGAGCAAAATGAACAATAATCAAGCGGAACAAATTGCATTGCCATTATCCCTTCTCGTTGATTTGACTAGCCATGATAACTGAACTGACATGGGTTTTGTTTGCCTAGCTCTTCTCCTAAGGAGACCTGCGTGCATTTTGCAGTTTGAATTTACACCAGCGTTCTATCTACTAACTGCCTACTACTGACCTTGATTTAATCAAGAGTTCTGTCTCCCTCTTCAGTTTAATTATAACACATACCCGTGGAAAGCATACTTCATTGCCTAGTTTTGTTCTAAAATGCTTCTCAACCCAAGCACTGTTGACATTCTGGGGCAGATATTTCTTTGCTACAGGGGCAGGGGGCTGTCCTGTGCATTTTAAGATACTTAGCAGCATCCCTGGCTTTTACCCACTAGATGTCAGTATCACTCATTCTCCCGCTCCCAGTTGTGACCCAAAATATCTCCCAATATTAACCCAACGTCCTCTGGAATGCAACATTGCCCCCAGTTGAGAACCACTATTCTAGGTACGGTAGGGATTGTAGGATTATTGTAAGACTACAGAGAGAGAAGTTGTTTCTAGAGTCTCTTGCGGTCTTATTTTATTAGAATCTGCTAGAAGCTAAGCCAACAAGGACCATTTCAGCTCAGGTATCGTGTGCTAATTCAAGTGTAATCATTGGTGATGACTTGCATACACGCTATGTGAATCTTTATCCAGACTCAGTTTGGTGGTGTTATTGTTCATGTGTTTTGTCCCCTCAAGAACTTGACAAAACTATTAACACATTTAGGACATTTAAATCATTGACGGCAATCTTTGATTTTGAAACATGTTCAGGGAAAACGTATTTGCTGGAATATAATAGCATTGCATTTAACCTCACCCTCCATTCGACTTGCTATGATTATAAAGAATCGCTTTCTCTAGAAGAAGGAGGATTTTTAGAGTAAGGCAGGGTGACCGAGACACGCAAGCCTGACACACGTACTGATGTGTGGGCATAACAGATTGGCCCTGAAATTTAACTTGAGGTTTATAGGTCTGTGGCTCACAGAATTTCTTCTGGTGGAAGTCTACCCCTGCATTGCGAAGAACCAATCTACTGCATGCGTAACGTAGGGCCAAGGTTAATGCCATTCAGGCAACGTGTTGGCTCAGAGTAGTTACATGTCTTGAAACAGACGAGAGGTCTGAAATAATATAAATATTTGCTGATAACAGGAGTCAGGAACAATAAATGTTGGGATCCAGAGATTGCACGAGAGGCAAAGCACATGTTTTGTGATCTAAATTACCCCGGTGATGTATGTTTCAAAGGTGCCTGTTTGTCATTGTTGTTTGGGTTTCTTGTTGTTGTTCAAGCAAATGTGCATCAAATTAGGGTTCTCCATAAAAATAGAATCAATAGGACATGTGTGTGTGTGTGTGTGTGTGTGTGTGTGTGTACATACGTACGCACAAGATCCTGGGTATACCCTCCCTCTGCATTAAATACCCGTATCTCTGTGAACCAGTTTATCAACCCCGAGGCTGGACCATGGCGGAGGCTCAGGGCCACCTGCAGGGCCAAACAGGTGCTTCAAGGTGAGGCCATTGGGGCAGATCCAGGAAAGCAAGAGCAGGATGCCACCACGGGTGCCCGGTGCACGGGAATGGAGACCCTGTGCACGGACAGCACACGTCCTTCCTCCTGTGTCTCAAGAGCTAAGGCTCGGGCACCCACAGGGCTGCAGTCCCGGAAACACCACGAAACTACAACCCAAAGGCAGGGGAGGGCGGGGGGAGTTATCTTCTATTTATTTGCTATTCTGATATCCATGGCCTTATTTTCATGTGTTTAACTCATGGCATTTATGTTTCGGTCCAGCCAGAATGGGCCAATGCCTATCCAGACTGAAAACACAGGGGCGCCTGGGGGGCTCCGTTGGTCGAGAGAGTCCAGTTCTCGATGTTGGCTCAGGTCCTGATCTCATGGTTGTGGGATCGAGCCCCAAGTCGGGGCTCTGCACTGGGTGCGGAGCCTGCTTAAGATTCTCTCTCTCTCTCTGTCTCTCTGTCTCTCTCTGCCTCTGCACCCCCCTCAGAAAAAGGCAGAAAAAAGAACATTAAATAGTATTCTGGAAATGTTCAAATTGGATGGTTTAGGTGTCGTCTGGGTTGATGTTATGCAAAAGGTCAGAGAAGGTTGGTCTTAGATTCTAGCGAGGGGAAATCTGCTGTCTAACAGAAAAGAGAGAGGGAGAGGGAGAGTGAGAGAGAGAGATTTGGATTCTAAAGGCAGTGATGTGCACGGATCTTAGCAGGAAGAGCCAGCTGGATTTCTCCAACACCGCAGGGCGCTGCGGAGACCCTCCCCTTCTCTTGCTTTCTCCCTGGAGCTGGTGTTTCTTTCCTTTCTGGCCCCTGCCTGGTCACAGAGAGATGAATTTTGACAGAACCAGGAAGAGTTGTTCCATTTCCATGGCAACGTCAATTCACATTCTGCAGGTATATCGTGGCCACTTAGGCCACGGACTAAATGAAGGCTCCTGAAGGTTCTGGCCAAAAATAACTTGGCAGGCCACCGTTTCTCCTAGCCCCACGGAGATGGCATTAACTGACGGGATGCCAGCTGTCAGCTCCGCTCCGGCCTCCCTGCTAAAGCGGAAGGAGCAGGGCTTGCCAGCGTCTGGGGGAGGGGCACCAGCCTGGGGCCGCTCCATTGTTTCCACGGACTCAGAAAGAGCTGAATGGAACATGAAATACATTCTAACTTGTTCACCCCAGGGGCGCCAGATAATTTGTATTTCAGTAGAAGTATTATAATTACATAGCTTAGAGTTAGAATTAATTAGCATTTGGGGAAGTAGTGATAAAACCAAGCAGTTATTAAAAAATTAATTTTAATAGAAATCAGTTTGGAAAGTCTTGCTTGTCTTTTGAAAGATTATTTATTTATTTATTTATTTATGATAGCGAGGGGAGGGAAAAGGATAACACGATTCAATAATCCCACCATGACCAACCTCAAATAGTAACTGCCTTGATCCTTGGGTGTTACCAGTGCATAACGGACTGTCCAGTGATAGTGGATAGATCTTAAAAATCCGAATCAGCGGCACAAACGCCCAGCCTGTTTAAAAATAAGTCAAGTTAGGGTAACGTATGAGGGTTATCTGTGGGGGGAAATGTTTAGCATTATGCTTTACAAAACATATCATCTCCCAAAGACTGGGGTCATGTCAACATTACTGATACCAACACAGTGGAGAATCACTTCCTGTTTTTGTTGTAGACACACCGGATACTCGGCAGGCGTTAGCATGAGTTAGACAGTAACTTCTGCAGTCAGCAAACTCTGTCTAGGTAGAAGGCTCTCCTGGGCACTCCTGGGTTCCTGGGAAGAAGAAAGGAGACAAATCCTTACCCTCAGGAGCTCTTACCCTGTTTGGTTCCTTGGCACGGGGGTTGGAAAAGACCAGTTTATACGAAGGAAAAAGATTTCTACCTTTGATTGGAATTTGATGACACTACCTCTTAAAGCCAAAGACACTCACAAGAAAATCTTAGTTTTCTGAAGGGCTTCATTTTTCCTTGGTTCTGTAAAGTCCTATCCTTACTCTTAGGAGATAATGTTGAACGATCTGAGGTAAAATGGGCATCAGGTGCCCAGCATGCTTGTGAAATTGTTCGGCAGCAATGGCTGTGTCACTCTTGGAAGAGGTGATGGTGGTGATGCAGGTGGCACGTTGTTAGTGAATGTCCAGGCTAACGGAAAGATATACTGCAGATCACCCTACTGTTTTCATAACTGTCTTTGACTTTGTATGTTTGCAAAATATGTAGCCTTGATGAAGTGACCATGTTTAGATTTTCAGAAACGAAGGTAAGAAACCATTGCTTTGTAAATGGCACTACTTCTGAAAATGGGATGCATTCAGAAAAAGCTTTCTCTCATTTTAGGGTAATAGTAGAGAGGTTTCCGCTGTGTTCCAGAAACCAGGGAAGTGATGAACTTGTAAGGATTGAAGTTCTAGATTTTAATCAAGGCTGGGAACTCACTCTTTAAGGAAAAATAGAAAGAGCTTCTGCACCCTGCCTCTTCTTGGAAACAGTATTTCACCATATCTTCCCAGACCGTACCCTTGCTACTGTTTCAGGATTAAATGATCAGGTGTCTTAATATTTTCACACCCTTCAGAAGGTCCTTTGGAGAAGAATGTCTGGGGTTTCAAATGCTCTGTATTATGATGGTCTAATAGGGGTTCCTGGGGGGCTCAGTCGGTTAAGTGTCCGACTTCGGCTCTGGTCATGATCTCATGGTCATGGGGCTGAACCGCTAACCCCATGGCTCTGGGCTGACAGCTCGGAGCCTGGATCCTGCTTGAGATTCTGTCTCCCTTTCTCTCTCTGCCCGTCCCCTACTGATGCTCTGTCTCTCTCTCTCTCTCAAAAATAAATAAAAACATTTAAAAAATTTTAAAAAAAGAATGGTCTAATAACCATCATTACTGAACACACACTATATATTTATATTATGTTTACTAGTACGAGAGAGAAAACAAGGAATAGCAAATTCTTCTGCAGGGTCTGTTTGTACATGCTATTACTGTGTTCCATAAAGGAAAAAAAACTTGGATACTTAACTACATTTTGGCATTTTTTATCTTATCGCTGGATATTGCCACAGAGCATGAGAATATATGTATCCTGGTGCGACCTACATTGTCTGACTGTTGTTTATTGGAAACTCTTATTGGTTTTATGTAACATCTAGAGGGGAAAACAGAGGTCCAACAGTTCCATGGTTTATTTAGAGTTAGGAGACCATCTCTTATATTCTGATGTGTTGAGTCAGAGCCTGGGGCGTTTTCTTAGTAATCCAGAGTTTTAACCACAAGTCACGTTTTCAGAGAAATAAGTACATCTCACTAAAATTAATAAGAGACACTTTTTCGTTTTCCCTGGGCTGATGACGCATCAGTGGCTCCCTGTCTCTGGGACGACACACAGTGGGAGAAGAGGCGACTCAGGAATTGTGCCCGAGGTGGCAGCCCTACCGTAACTCTTTGGGAACAAGGAGGATGGTTCATGATATTTGTTGGATTTTCTTTGTACTTGCCTTGTTCCTCTTAAATTATTGCGGAAGGGTGCTTTCATGTTTTGAAAGGCAAATTTTTGAAGAGACATGCGTGTCTGCGAGCTCACACCCAGCCGATGCCGGCCTCCGCTTGCACGTCCACGGGGATTCTGTGTACCATCTACCCCCGCATTGTTTCCGAGCAGTTCTGAGACCAGAGTGTGGGGCGTTTGTCAGGCGCTTTTCTTTAAAAAAAATTTTTTTTAATGTTTTTTATTTATTTTTGAGAGACAGAGAGAGAGCAGAGGAGGGTCAGAGAGAGAGGGAGAGTGTCAAGTGCTTTTCTGTTACCTCTTTCGATCTATAGTTTGGTTTTCAGAAAATAGTTTATTTTCAACGGTACTTACGTTTTCTTCATTGTTGCATACATTTTCCAGTTTTTAAGTTCTCCTTCTAAATGTGTTATTTTTCTTGTATTCTGTCCATGTATTCAACTCCCATATGTGTGTTTTTGCTCTTAGGGTTTTGTTTGTTCCCAAGATGGAGTTTATTGTCTTAACCATTGTGGTTCCTGCGCTGTGATGTAAATAGTGTGCACATATGTTTTGAGGTGGTAATTTCCATCCTGTTGTGGCAAGACGCCCTGAAGCACCCACCTCTTTCTGTCCAGGGGCAAATTACATCTCTTTATTTTTTTAATATTTATTTATTTTTTAGAGAGAGAGGGAGAGAGAGAGAGACAGAGACAGAGCTTGAGTGGGGGAAGGGCAGAGAGAGAGAGAGAGAGGGAGACACAGAAACCAAAACAGGCTACAGGCTCTGAGCTGTCAGAACAGAGCTTGATGCTGGGCTCAAACTCATGAACCATGAGATCATGACCTGAGCCGAAGTCAGATGTTTAACCAACTGAGCCACCCAGGCACCCTACTAATTACATCTCATTAGAGATAATGTGTGAGCTGAGTGAGAAATCATCACCATCTACCGCTATGATCTGTGTTCTCTGTGGTTAAGAATTACCTCTCAGGGTGAGATTTAGTGGTATTCATGGCAAAGAAGAAAAGACAAAGAGAAGGCAGGTTGAGTGAAGGAGAGTATGTAACAGAAGACGGAAGGATACCAGAAGGCAGACAAACACTAGTGAGACAAAAAAAAAGAAAGAAAGAAAGAAAGAAAGAAAGAAAGAAAGAAAGAAAGAAAGAAAGGTGTAATAAGAAAAAAGTAGGAGAGGGGAACATGAGAGCCCCATTTGTGCCCCACTGAGACTTTTCAGACAGAAATTTTGGAGGAAAGAGTCAAAACTGGACAGATCTGCTGTCCCTTCTCGCAGTTCTGAGAGTGGCCACCAGGGAGACGGTGGTGGTGCTGTTGATTGCGCTAATGGAGGGGCGCTGTCCAAGTGTGACCAGGAAAGGCTAAAGACTACTACTCCCAAAACTTCTAACTACAAAATGATATAAATTTACTATAAAAAGGTAAAATGTGCAGTAATATTTAACGATTATTTAAAGCTACAAAGTGATGAATATTTCTATTAAAATAACCAGGTAGTCAGAAGCCGATGCTTCCCGAACACTGTCCAGTTACAGGACAGATCTACTTTCTCCTGGCAACCAATGACATGGAATGATGTGGTGTGATGAAAGCCTCTCACGTTCCTGTCTGCCCTTTCTTTTTCAAGCTTTGACAACTATTGAATTTTGCTATCTCTGCCCATTTAGACCCCAGAACGCCCCAAGACGCCCACATTTCCAACAGCTCTAAGTAATACATGTAAGGTCGGGAAGGACAGTGAGTATTCCTGTCTACTTGCCAGTGTATCCCCAGTGCACAGAGTAGGTGTTAAATAAACACTTGTGAATGAATAGATAAGAAGGAAAATAGACTCAATCATCTTTGTGAGTTAGGAAAAACAAGACTTACTTAGGGTAGAGTGGACAAATGCCCTTCTTCTCCTTTGCAATCACTGAATGGAGTTCTGTCAGAAGGAGATCTTTGTGTGATTGAGTCAAACACATTCACCCTCATATTGCAACACCATGCAGCCTGTCTCCCTCTCTGTTCTTCTAGAGAACTTCTTTCCGTGCGCAAGTCTCTTTTTATGGAAACGATACCTCAGTATGATACCTGCTAGGTGGAGAAATGTGCTTGATATGTAGTCAGAGGTGCAAGGGGCTGGTTTTGGTGGAGGTGAAAGACCCTAACTTTATTCAGTGAGAATTACACATTTATAGACTTATGAGGCATTTGAGCTGAAAGGGACATTAGTGATCTGACTTGGGTTCAATCTTTTCCATTTTTTGTAGTTGATAAAGGCTTTTCTTTGCGGAAGTGGTAAAGTTGCTCAACCAACCATGTTTATTTGGATTATTTGTGTTAAGTAGCATGCATTGCCTTGATAGTATTTCTTTTCCAAAGAGATCTCTCATGTGTTACTCTGATAAAGAAATTCATGTAATAACTTACATTAAGCCTAATTCTTTGAGTTTTTAATTATATTTATATGAGAATGTATTTGTAACATCAGTCCTTAACAGCTGTGTTTCCTTGGGCTGTTAGAAAATTTCTCTGTATTTCTTTATCTGTAAAATGGACACAGGAATATTTGCTCTTTTCTATTCTCCTTTCTCAAGTGTAGCTGAGGACCTGTGAAAACACTTTACAAACTGGAAAGTAATATACTACTTACACAATTATAGAAATTAATAGAACTTTATTATCTACCCAAATAAACCTAATCTTTATTATTAATACATACATGCACAGTACAAAATGTTTCTGATAAATTTTTTTAAATTGGAATTTTGGGGCACAGGAATGGCTCAGTTGGTTGAACATCTGCCTCTGATTTCAGTTCAGGTCATGGTTTCACAGTTCGTGGGTTCGAGCCCCACACCGGGCTCTGTGCTGACAGTGTGGAGCCTGTTTGGGATTCTCTGTCTCCCTCTTCTCTGCCCCTCCCCTGCTTACACTCTGTTTCTCTCCCTCAAAATAAATAAATAAACTTAAAAAATAAATAAAAATGAGAATCTTACGGAGCATTGGACTGTAGAACAAACACGATGTGATTTTCTCACACAGAAACTTCTGACTTTTCGTATGTCAGTAAGCATGATCCTAATTCTTTAGCAACTTATTATTGAAAAATTAAGCTATATTTTGATTCCTGAAAGAAGGATTATGGGTGCTGGGGTCGCTCAGTTGGTTAAGCATTCGACTCTTGATTATGGCTCAGGTCATGATCTCACAGTTCGTGAGTTTGAGCCCTGCACCGAACTCCGTGCTGACAGTGCAGAGACTGCTTGGTATTCTCTCTCTGTTTTCCTCTCTCTCTGACCTTCCCCACCCCCTCAAAAATAAAAAAAAATAAATAAAAACTTTAAAAAATAAAAATAATAAAAAGAAAGATTAATTAGAAGGCAGTATCTAGTCATGCCTGACTACAGAGCTAGAGGATTAGTGATCAAAACACTAGCTCCACTGTAATTAATAAATTTCCCCCTAAATATGATTGCCTTTGATTGAAAAATGGCCCATATAGAATTTATTCTATATTAAATTTAGCTCTATCCATTAGTGATTTCATATTCATTTTTGTTCTGTTTTGTTTTGTTTTTTTAACGTTCAGGGGTTAGTTTTAGAGTCCTTCAGAAAAAAATCCAAACACTTCTTATAAATGTGCTTTCTGGTCTAGTTTTGTTTTGCTTCACAATGCACATGTGCAATTTTTATAAAGTCGTGACTTGTGAGGTCATTGTGCTTGAGCCTTTATTCCTGGTTTTGATGTGATCCTCTGTGATCGTCTATCAGTTTGCGTTGGCTAGCCGCCTTACGGGAGATGCTGCATATTGACCAGGTCCGTGTCCGCGCCTGCATCCATGTCTGGGCTTCCTTGTCAATTTGTGCCCACTGTGTGTTGACATTTGCCATTGGGGTGAGCATGTGCGGCCCCCTGAGAAATCAGGGACAGGCCCCTGGCTCTGCAGGAAGTGAACAAAGAAGAGACATCATTCCTCCTCCAATGCCCTCTCAGTGAGGGACAGAAAATCAAATCTCCGTAGGCCACTGAATGTTGGCAGAGATCTATAGCTACTTCCCCAGCCTCAAGGGTAAAAGAGAAGCAGTCTTGGAGAAAGACCTTTTGCTACTCAGTAGGTTGCTGGGAAATGGTGGCAAGGTTTTGTTTTATTCTGTTTTGTTTTTAAATGTTTATTTTGAGAAGGAAAGAGAGAGAGGGAGGGACAGAAAGAGAGGGAGAGAGAGAGAGAATCCTTGGTAGGCTCTGCGCTAATAGCTCATGAACTATGAGATCATGACCTGAGCCAAAATCAAGGGTCACATGCTTAACCGACTGAGCCACCCAGGCGCCAGGTGTGACATCCTCTTGGTTGTCTGGGCTTAGTGTCCATACTCCTTCTAAATTCTGCTTAGTGTTCTACTTTCTTGGCTTCTATGGCTACAGATGGCTGTGCTCTTGGCAACAGGGTCGAACAAAAGCCTCTCCCTTTCCTGTGTAACACATAACGCTATTTCCAGAATAGGTAGAATTCAGGAGAGCAGGGAATGACACTTTTTCATGAGGACATGTTGCAATTTGAGGACGAAGCAATGTTACCTCTGTGTCACAAACATTAGCATCTTAACTGTACTCAGGCATGGTTCTATTTTGACCAAATTCTTGCTGTTCAGTAACCAAAGCTTCACCTCAGAAATGCATCATTCTGCCATTATTCCCTCTATTGAACTCTTGTTTTTCTGCATGTTCAAAT
The DNA here is from genome assembly GCA_004023785.1 of Mungos mungo. Classification (NCBI taxonomy): domain Eukaryota; kingdom Metazoa; phylum Chordata; class Mammalia; order Carnivora; family Herpestidae; genus Mungos; species Mungos mungo. The sequence continues at coordinate 239,666 of PISW01001869.1, forward strand.
GCCAGACTGTGTAGTTAGCATATTTTAAATTTGATTTAAACTAATCTGTCCTTGGGATCTTTGTACCATTACCAGTCTGCATTTAACAATTACAAATGAGTTATTCTAATCATCAAAAACAGACTTTTGGGATCTTTTACTTTGTCCCTTTGGGTTAGGAATAACACAGTAATTCCCAGTTAAGGAAATGGATGAAGCATGAATCTCAACATATTCATTTTATCAATTTCAGTATTCATTTATTTATTTTCGAAAAGATACAAAAGCAAATGGCCATTTGCCTTCCCAAGCCAGACAGTTCCCTTTGGTGAATGCCCAAGAGTCTCCTTCCGTCCCCGATACTATGATTCCCTACATAGGCTTCCCGACACCCAGATTAAATGGTAGCTCGATTTAGGATTGTTCTACTTTAGGAAACAAAAAGAGGTGACACATTCACCTCTGCTCCTTTTTCCACAACTACATTTCACAAACACCTGTGGATTTCTGGCCATGACATTCCAGGGTTTGGTGGCATGCAACAGTCTACCTAAAGGGCACATCTGGCCATCTCCTATAAATGCAAATGATTTTAAGCAATGGGAAGCACGTGTTAGAAATGCAGGAGTTGGGGCACCTGGGTGGCTCAGTCAGTTAGGCCTCCGACTTCGGCTCAGGTCATGATCTCACATTCGTGGGTCCAAGCCCCTCGTCGGGTTCTGTACTGACAGCTCAGAGCCTGGAGCCTGCTTCGGATTCTGTGTCTCCCTCTCTCTCTGCCCCTCCCCACTCATGCTCTGTCTCTCTCTGTCTCAAAAATAAATAAAAACGTTAAGAAAATTAGAAATGCACGAGTTTACTACATGAAAATGGCAGCGTATATGTAAACATCTGAATGTGATGTTTGGCATCGAGAAGTCAAATAGAAGAGCTGCATGTCTTAATGAGAAGACTATTGTCTGAAATCAGACCCTGGTATTTAAGAATCATTCATGTCATTTCAACAAGGAAAGACTATTTTCAAATCAAAGTATATCTTCTCTACTAACATGCTTTATATTTGCGGATACTGTTTTAGTAACAGTGGGGCAAAATGCATTTTTCCCCCTCCTTTGACTGCTGCCAGATCAGTATCTCCTACATTATATTTTGCTAATACAGGAAGGTCAAAATATAGTTTTCCTCCTAGGAAAAGAAAACCCTTTCCTTCGGCCATATACATGGACTTATTATTTTGGTCAGCAGATATGGTGTTAGAAGTGTAGAAAGGGCTACTACCCTTCCAATGTGCAGCTTTCAGTCAGCAATTGATCCTGAAATACAGTTTAATGCTTCCTATTTGAATGAAGCAGACTTGGAAGCACTAGTTTTTTCCAGCTAAGCAAGATGGGCAACAAGGGGGTCAGACGACCTTGGCTTCTTTCATCTTCGCTTGATGATGGGTGGGTCAGCAGCTCCCATGGGTGGGTCAGCAGCTCGCATGGGTGTTTTCTGTGTTTGTTAGGGAAGCTACGGGGAGGGGGTGGATAGGTTCTGGGAGATGGTGTGAAACCTTCAAAGGGAAGGTCTGACTTGCTGGGATACCCATTCTTTATTGCTCATCTGCAAACCAGATGCCATAGGTGATGTCACTGTCCTAGCGAACTTGAGCTTGGCGGTTGAAATCAGTGGTGAGGAAGGCTTGACAATGCCCATTGGTCTTCGAGATGAACAACAGAGCCACTCATAGGGTTGGGTGCATGTTTTTGAAATGCAAGAGTGAGGCGAAGCTTCTGCAATGAGCCTTGAAGAGCCCTGGAAGCAACGCAGGCCGGTTCAAGAGTATTCGATTCAATTTTTACTCTGCAGTGGATAATTTTGTCTCTCTTGTTTTTTTTAAATGATTCTTTGCATCGTTTTAAGCATCTTCCTGAATGAAAAAGAGCCAAATATAGCTACTTTGCTCATTTCATAGATCTACACTTTGATTAATAGTGTTTTTGGCGAGGCGCTAAAAGTCAAGGGTGCTGTTACCACCCTGTGCACGGGGACTGACTCCGTGAAGCGTGGTGGGATTTCACATGAGGAGAGCTGCGTATCACAGTCATTAAGCAACCTCCTGTGTGACCTTATGTGATGAGCTGAGATCCCCAAAGAGCAATTTAATCAGCATATCTCAAGCTGGAAGCTTCTGACAGCCCCCTCCTACCTTAGCAACAGCCTCGTCTCTCAGGAGCATAAGCGTTCCTGTAAACAGGTGGAGATGTTAAGGGACTCTCAGCATTCAAGGGGAGGGAACTCACGAAAGCATTTGCCATTTAACGTGTTCTCTGAAATCCAGAAGGCAGAATTGAAGGAAGCAACAGGCGATTGGAAAGCGATTGAGAAAGGGCTGAGAAGTAGAATTCCCCATAGGCTTTACCCGGCTTTTTCTCCGAATGGTATGAGTGACTATTACCAGCATCTCTAGACTTCCCTATTCTAAGCAGAGGGCAAATAAACCAGTTAAAAACAACCGGAAAGAGGTTTTGGCTTGTGAGAATTCCTGCCCACGCAGAAATAGCTCTACCTGTCCCCTTTGTCCACCTGTATGAGGTAAAACGGCACGACCCCTCGGGTTTACAGCAGCGCTGAGTTTCTGGCAGATTCTGGCCCATGCGCTTTGGGTCTCCCTGTACTTCCTGTGTGATGGGCTGAATCCGTTTCCACTGATCCTCAACCTCTTCCTTTTCTGGGTGTCTCAAAGCCTCCCCAGGATGCCCGCCCCCTGTGACATGGGAAGCAGGTTGTGGGGTGCAGTTGCAGCCACGAAACTAAATCCTGCGCAGGGCCTCACCTCACGTCCCGCAGAGAACGCGAGAGCCGGTGTGGCGTACATGTCCCACCGCATCTATTTCTTTTCATCAATAATAGGATCTTTTTATTTTCTCTTTGTACGTATAAAAAAATAAATATTTTTTGTCTGATAACAAAATACTATGTGTCTCCTTTGCATAATTTAAGAACTACAAAGAAATTCCTCTCCTCTTCCCTCCCCTGTCTCCCTTCCTCCCTTCTTGTCTGCACTGTTCCAGGCCTGGGGCCCATGAACTTCCAGAACTGGCCGGAGGTGACACAGAGCATGAAATGTCCCTGTCCTGGGGCTGGCGCTTCCAACACGCTTCCGAGCTGCTAATGAGAAATTGGAGCTGTTTTGAAATACCCAATAGCACCTTTCCTTTAACAGCCTGGAAGAGAAGCTATGCTAGCCAGGGGCCCAGCGGTGATGGTAAACTCCAGTGGTAACCAACGCTGATCGGCCCCCACTGACAATAAATAAATGTTGAACTCAGAGCTGAAGCTCAGCGTGTCCGCCAGATTCTAAGTTACACGGTGAAAATGCTATCTGGCTGTAAAACAACAGCAACAAGGGAGCTAGATCTTAATCTCTGTGACTCGGACAATCCAGGGGAAATGGAATCCTGATTAAATACTTCAATTAAAGAGACCACTCTCTCTCTCACTCTCTCTCTGTCTCTCTTAAAAATGAATAGACATTAAAAAAAAAAAAAGAGAGAGAGAGAGAGAGAGAGAGAGGCGCCTGGATGGCCCAGTTGGTTAAGTGTTCGACCTCAGCTCAGGTCATGATCTCACAGTTCGTAGGTTCGAGCCCCGTGTCAGGCTCTGTGTTGACAGAGCCTAGAACCTGCTTCAGATTCGGTGTCTCCCTCCCTCTCTGCCCCTTCTCTGCTCTCTCTCTCTCACTCTCAAAGATGAATGAACATTTAAAAAAAATTAAAAATAAAAGAGACCAATCATCAGTGACAAAGATTCGGGTTCAAGGTCTCAGTGTACTTCTGTCGGTGCGTTCTTCAAGCTGCCGGAGGGAGCCGCTAGACGGCTCGGCAGCGGATGCGGATGGTGTGGTCGGCGTGGGGCGCCCCGGAGAGCGTCAGCACCTGCTCCCGGCTCGTCCTGCTCCAGCCATCAGCTAGGGAAACGCGCTGCCTTGTCATGAACGCGTGTTAATACGGTCTGCTTCGATAGTGCGAGAAAGCTGGCCGCCGAAGCGACTGCAATTTCTTTTTCAAGAATTGTTTCCAACTCTAATCAGATAAATTAGTAAGAGAGGGAACAACACTGTATGGTGATATTAAGACTCACTTTTCCTTCGTCTTAGTGGGTAAGTGAATGCATTGTGGAGTAAAAAGACCTGCAGGAGAATCCTCAGCTGAGCGGATGTCTTCTTTTAAATATAATCTATTGTTATATGGAAACTAATTTGACAATAAACTATTATTAAAAAAATAAAACTAAAAAAATAAAAATAAAATAAAATAAAATAATCTCTTAAAAAATTTAAAAAAATATATATAATTTATGGTCAAATTGGCTAACATACAGGGTATACAGCGCGCTCTTGGTTTTGGGGGTAGATTCCAGTGGTTCACGGCTCACATACAACACCCAGTGCTCATCCCAACAAGTGCCCTCCTCAGTGCCCATCTCCCCTTTCCCCTCACCCCCACCTACCCGCAATTTGTTCTCTGTATGTAAGAGTCTCTTATGGTTTGCCTCCCTTGCTCTCCTTTTGTAACTATTTTCCTCTTCCCTGTTAAGTGGACAGCTTTGAATTCAGCTCTGCAGCACATCAGCGGTGTGGCCAAGAGCAAATCACTTTCCGCCACCCTAGTTTCGTCATCTCTGAAAATACCTACTAAAGCCTTTCATTGCAGAAGGTTGCTAGGAGGTAGGAGTTAAGGAGAATATGCATAAGTGCCTTTGTGGCACATTAGAGGTGGCTGTGGTGATACTTGCCAGGTCACTGTGTGTAGATTCAGGTGTTTTTTTAAAAAATTTTTTAATGTTTATTTATTATTGAGACAGAAACAGAGCATGAGTAGGGGAGGGGCAGAGAGAGAGGGAGATCCAGAATCCAAAAAAGGCTCCAGGCTCTGAGCTGTCAGCACAGAGCCTGACGCGGGGCTCAAACCCACGAGCCATGAGATCATGACCTGAGCCAAAGTCGGATGCTTAACCGACTGAGCCACCCAGGGGCCCCGATTCAGGTGTTCTTAACCTGTTGAGTGCCAAGGAGCTCTTTGGAGATCTGGGGTAGCCTGTGGAGCCCCCTCAGGGTAGTGTTTCTAAGTGCATAAAACAAAACACATAGTATTATAAAGGAAGTCATTTATTTTGTATAAATAAGTATACATATATATGTGTATATTTATGGCATATATATATGACAGGCAGAATAATGACTCCCAAAGATGCCTGTGTCCTACTCCCCAGGACCCGTGAATGTGCTAGGTTCCATGGCAGGGGCGGGGCCTGAAGGTTGCAGGTGGAATTAATATTTCCAATCAGCTGTCCTTTCAATAAGAAAAGAAAAGTTTCACCAAAGAGTCACAAGTAATAATTGTTAGATGACCCCATTACCTCAGGGCTGGAAGATGGCTAAGGTGCACCATGGAGGGTCATACCCAAGTGTCCTTTACCACACGAAGATGGGCAGAAGCTGAAATATCACTGAAGCCAGAACACGGAGCACAGGGTCTACCTGCTTCCTTCAGACCAGAACTTGAGTGTTCAGCTGTGGTGAGTTACCTGACCCGTCAACAAGAATGAGGAAATACACAGACAGGGGAGTAAATCGAAATCTAGACGACTAAAATGAAAGATGAATTAACTCAGAAGTGACAGATTTTTCCATCTCTTGCTTACCACTTAATATAATTTTCCCCAAATATCAGAGAGGTCTTCTTTGTGTCTGTGTATGTGTGTGTGTGTGTGTGTGTGTGTGTGTGTGTATGTCTGTCTTTTGAGAGACAGAGAGAGCGCACGCAAGCAGGGGAGGGTCAGAGAAAGAGGAAGACACAGAACCGGAAGCAGGCTCCAGGCTCTGAGCTAGCTGTCAGCACAGAGCCCTACGCGGGGCCTGAACCCACGAACCGTAAGATCATGACCTGAGCCGAAGCCAGACGCTTAACTGACTGAGCAACCCAGGTGCCCATTAAAAAATTTTTAATTTTTGTTTATTTTGAGAAAGAAAGACAGAGTGTGAAGGGAAGGGAGGGTCAGAGAGAGAGGGAGAACAGAATCTGAAGCAGGCTTCAGGCTCTGAGCTAGCTGTCAGCAGAGAGCCTGACGCGGGGCTCGAACCCAAGAACCGTGAGATCATGACCTGAGCCTAAGCCGGACACTTAACTGACTGAGTCACCCAGATGCCCCAAGAGAGGTCTTCTTTGATAATGCAGTGTCAGCAAGCAGGTTTCTGCTCTTTCCAAGGCAGCTAGCCCAAACGTCCATCGTGTTTCTTCCTGTATATCTTGACCTGAGACCAGCAAGGGCTTAGCAATCGTAGACCTTTTAGCATTGTACACATAAGACGCCAAGTTGAACATCTTGGACTGTGTGGTTGCAGAGAATTCTGGCGATGAAGATAATGTTTTAAATTTGAACTTAAGAAAGCCTAAGGCATAGACACCAGAAAGCCTCATCTTGGTGTTTGAGCTTGACTACCATTTCTCAGAATCACCTGGTTTGGTGAGTCTGGGCCATAATGGACTTGATCTGTGTTATGGGGTTGAATCCTATCCCCACACCAGATTTGGGTATTGAAGTCCTAACCCCCAGGACCTCGGAATGGGACCTTATTTGGAAGCAGGGTCATTGTAAAAGTAATTGGTTAAATTAAGACGAGGCCATGTTTGGGTAGGATGGGCCCCCTAAATGACTCATGTTATTGGGGCGCCTGGGTGGCTCAGTCTGTTAAGTATCTGACTTCAGCTCAGGTCATTATCTTGCAGTTGTGACTTCGAGCCCCACATTGGGCTCTATACTAAGAGCTTAGAGTCTGGAGCCTGTTTTAGATTCTATGTCTCTCTCTCTCTCTCTCTCTTTCTGCCCCTCCCCTTCTCTCTCTCTCTCTCAGAAATACATTTTAAAAAACATTAAAAATTTTAAAAAATAAAAGTAAATAAAATGACTCATGTCCTTATAAAAGGAGAAATCTGGACACACATACGCACACACACAGAGAAAGAGAAAGAGAAAGAGAGGGAGAGGGAGAGGGAGAGGGAGAGAGAGAGAGAGAGAGAGAGAGAGTCATGTTAAGGTGAGTTACAGTGCCTTAAGCCAAAGAAGCACCATGACTTAGCAGAGGGTCCTGGAACAGGTCCTTCCCGAGCGAATTTCAGCAGGAGCATGCCCTGCTGACTCCCTCATCCCTGACTCCGAGCCTCCAGAACTGCTGTCGAGCTGCTCCACTTCCAGTCCTGAGTCCCGGAGTTCCTAGAAGGCCACTGTTACCCCAGCAGCACCTGCCGGTCAAAGCCAACCCACAGGTGCTCCAGGACCTCAGACATGTGGGCACATTATTCCATAAAAAACATGAAAGGAATGATGTCTCGTGAAATAGCTAGTTCTAACGTCTCTATTAATCATTCAGCTTGTCTGGGGCCTGAGTTTTATTCATCTGCTAATTGAGGAGGCTTAGTTTTTCTGAAATCTTTCCATTTGCTTGCCCCCAAGGGCAATAGAAAATAAAACCCCAGAGAGTTTGGGATTTGCCCAGAGCAGCCCACCACCAGCACAAGTGATCTGTGAAACGCTGTATTAAGTCTTGAAGATTGATGTGGATTTAATTCTTTTCCACATTATATGTGTTTGGTTTAATATTTAATAATATTTGAAATTGCTTATCATCACCGGACGTGGAAGCTCTAGTGCTATGAACTGAACTTTTGCCCTGGATCCACATTCCTTTACACATCATCACACGGCCCGGTTCCTGGCACCTTTGTCGGAGAGCAGCGGGGCTGCGCTGTCTGTGGTCCCTTCCAGCCCTAGAACCCTGGACTCCTGGGAGTATCCATATATGGCTTACCTCATTAAAGCCCAGATTGCGTCTCTGTGTGTGAGGCCCCCAGATGAACCCCCCTTTGTCTTTGTGGATGCCAAATGTACACTTCCAGAATGAGTTAATATAAAATGAAAGTACCAGTCATTGAAATGATTTCACTGGCTTGTATGAAAAATATGTGCCTGCTGGGTGGCTCCAGTAAGGCACTTTGATTAGGGCAAATTGCTTAAGGGATCTGTTCATTTTGTGTATAGGAAATTAGGATTGTTGGGAAAAATGCCTCAAATTAGATGCTGTAATCATATGCCACTGCCTTTTCCACCGAAGTCATTTGTGACCGAATCACTTGCCACCCGAGCCATCACACACAGCTTCACACACCCACAGTAAGGGAGGAGCTGCTCCTGGGCATGGGCATTGCCTTTAGCCCTGCTTAAACCCCTCTCAACCTGGGATGTTTCCTCATCTGTGCAACTGGGGAAACAATTCATCTTGGGTCTACTATGAAGACTAAATACAGTCCCTGTAGATCAAATATTTGTTACAAGTTTGAAAGGGCTGTATTGCTGTCAGGAATTATTATTTTTGTCTTTCCTTCCTTTTTTAAAGTAGGCTTCCTACCCAGCACAGGGCTTGAACTCATAACCTTGAGATCTAGGCCTGAGCTGAGATCAAGAGTCAGATGCTTAACCAGCTAAGCCACTCAGGTGCCCCTATTTTGTTTATTTCTAAATAGACCCAAAAGATATTGATGGCATTGCCAGTGGGGCTGATACACCTTGTGCTCAGGGCCCTTTAGTCTTTGATGAACTTAACGAAGAAGGATGGGACACTGGGAACAGGAGTCTCAGGCTCCAATCAATGTAAACATTTTCAGGGGAAATAACGTGACTCCATGCTAAGACTAAAGCAGTCTAGAGACCTGCAGGTAAAGGGGTGAATGGATGTCAAATACACTTCTCAATATAGGACAGTATGACCAATCATCTTCTGAAGAAGACAGTGAGTTTGTATTGTTGAAGTACTAGAAATACCATTAACAAAAATTCAAAAGGGATAACGCAGTGTATTAAAGGTAAAATCAAATGAAGAAAACTACTGCATGGACTGGTTACTTGTCTCCGTGTACCAAGACTTGGATGATGGTAGCGTCCAGCTCCAACTCAATTTGATTTTGTGATTATTAAGAAAGAAAGAAAGAAAGAAAGAAAGAAAGAAAGAAAGAAAGAAAGAAAGAAAGAAAGAAAGGAAGGAAGGAAGGAAGGAAGGAAGGAAGGAAGGAAGGAAGGAAGGAAGGAAGGAAGGTGGAAGGAAGGAAGGAAGGAAGGAAGAAAAGAAAGGACGGACAGACGGACAGTTCTAGTTCTTTTGATTATGTGGAGGTGAACTCTTCAAGTATAGGACACTTTCACAGCCAGTAGGTGAACACAGCATATGTAGCTTTAGAATAAATGTGTGGTGTTATATCACACGGAATGGAGACCTTATAGGAATTTGTTGGGCTCTCCATGTGTGAGGGACTGTACTGTAGACACTAGCTATATGGCAGTAGCAAAATAAAAAAATAAAAATAAATAAATATATAAATAAAAGAGTGAGAGAGTGAGAGACAAATCATGAAGCTTATATATGCCATAGAGAGAAAGATAGCAAATGATCACCTAATAGTGAGGTGATGGTATATGCCCAGAAGAAAAATAAAACAGGTAAAAGGTTGAGGAATGATGGAGTGGTACTATTTTAAAGAGGCTGGTCGGGGAAGGCCATAAAAAATGAGGGCACAAGGAAATGGGCCCTATGGAAATGGAGGAACAGGTTTGCAAGGAGTAAAAATATCAGCTCAGGAACCCTGTCATGGCTATGTACCTAGAAAGCCCAGGACCCCTGAGGAGGGCAGTGAGGCTGACAGAGAGCAAGTAAGAAGATCAAGCAGAAGAGTCGAGATCCGAGTGGTACAGGACCAGGTCATGAAAAGTCCGGTAGGACTTAGGGCTGTACTTTGAGTGGGATGGGGTTCACCTGGGGAACCACTGCGAGGTAGATGGGAAGGAGAAGCGGACACCCTCTCTGTGCTCTTCCACAGTACCAGCGTCTTCCTCTTCACCCAGCCCTGGCCACGGTGTCTCCTTGTCTCCCTTAGCGTCTCCCACCCTGGACAAGTGACAGACAGAAAGAAGAGTTCTGAGAATGTTCCTGCTCTACTCCATCCTAACGATGACCTTTCTTTCACTAACCCCCTAGAAGCCTTTGGAGCCAGTGGCGCCGCTGCCTTGCTTGCTCTTGTATTAGTTTCTATAGATTCATACGTTTCTTATCTTTGGAAACCTACTGAAGATCCCCAAATGAGGGCCTGCTTTTAAAATCCATATTTCTCGTTTGCACACAGAAGACATGTAACAAAGCTTCACTACCGTGGAACAGAACACTAAGTTTAATGCCTTTTTAAAAAATGCATTCTCATGATAAAAGAAGCAATTCACAGATGACCTCAATGAGAATAAAATCGGTACATTCTCAATGGAGACAGGCTTTATATATCACAATGAATAAAAATAGAGAGCATAATTTTTTTTAAAGAAGAGAACCCAAGAATTAAACTGGAAAGGGAAGCAAAACCATGAAACTCATGAGATTAATACTAAATATAACATACTTGATGGAAACTCATCATTTGCCCTTGTCTTCTGGGACAGAAGTCCTAACTTTACACAAAGACAGAGGGCTGCCGGATTAAATGCGAGATGCTCCATTAAATTTGAATTTCTGACAAATAGTAAATGATGTCCGTATAAGCACATCCCAAATGCTTACATTCAAAATTGCACATTATCAGAAATTCAGATTTAACTGGTGTCCTGTATTGTTGTTAGCTAAATCTGGCAGTCCTACAAAGAAGAGGCGATTGACTCGGGGTTTCTAGACTACAGAGTAATGCTGAAGTAGCAGCAAGAGATTGTGTTGAGTCTCCTTGTGTCCACCATTGTCTTTGACCTTACTCTGCTAAGAGCAGCCTTGGCTGCACTCCTTCCATATGCCTTTCCAGGTCCACTCTGTCACCTGTCTGCACCCTGCTTTGGGCCCCTGGTGGCTGGATGCATCAATAGGCTCTCTGGTCATCTTGTTCCCATTGGGCTCAGCTAATGGGAGGTACCAGCAGGAGACAGGAAGGCAGGGAAAGAGTGCTGGCAGGGTATTTATTGTATTTAACCAGTTCCTTCCCTGCCATGTTGTTGTGGGTCCTGTTGGGGTCTCACTCACTCTTTGGTCCTAGGGTAGGTGACAGGGGTTTACGCTGCTGTTAGCCCCAGGGCAGGGCTCTGTAAATTGTCCCTTTTTAAGATTCTCTTCAAATTACTGAGCCTAGGGTGTCATCTCTTCCCTGCTGAAAACTTAATCCAGTAAAGGATATGCAATAGATATCCAAGGTCAAGTGTATTATCTGTGATCACGAAAGCATGATTTAGAAAGAAAAAAAATAATGATTTGGGAAGAAAATGGAAGAGTTGGCATTCTGGCTGTGCCGTTCAGATGGTGAGGTCCTGGTGGGCACTTAATCTCCTTTATAAAAATGGATATCTGCTCCTCAAAAGTTCCTGGGAAAATGAAAAGAAATAGAAATCTTAGCCAGCTGAAAAAAATAAAATAAAAAATAAGCTCTGTGGAAAAAAGCAATTTATCACTGGAATGCCCATGTCCCCATAGAATAAGGCCATAAATCCTGTATTTATAGAACCTGGGTTTTTAAAAGGCTTTCTTCAGAGAATCTAGAAATCATATTTAGTAGGTGAAAAGAAAACATTGACAAGTCACACCTTGTCTTGTACCATTCTTTCCCACCACCCCTACTTCCTGCTTGTCCCTCACTGTGCTACTGAGTTCTCTTCCCTACACAAGGTGCTCATCATGTCACCTCTGGCTCAGAACTTGGACGAGGCCTTTCAATGCATCTAGTAGGTTTTCAAGAAATATCTGCTGAACTTACTTGCATTTCTACTCCTTTAACCCAATTGTCTTAGATGTGGTTGGGAGAAAAGCAACAGAGAAAGAGAAAGAGCTAAATCCCCTAATAATTATTTCCCTAAACTTTCTTAGAGAATTTGCAGGTGTGTGGAAGCATGGCTGATCCCATACAGTAGAGAAGACACACACCAGGCCAGTGGGTGGATTCTTAATTAAGATTAGGTATCTTTTATTTAGAGGCTGGCCCAACATAGAAGATCCTAGCTACTATGATCATGGATGTAGAAGGGTTTCAGGAGGTCTTTGGTTTCATTTGGTTTTAGGCGGAGTATCCAAGCAAGGTGGGTGAAGGGCAGGTGAGCAATCAGTGAAGAGAATGACTGTTCCTGTCAAAATTCTTCAGTCCTGATAAATTTGAGGGCTAGCATTTTTTGTACTGCCGAGTGAGGATTCCTTGGTAGATTTCTCCATATCTGTAATTGTGTTTTACTCTCTCCTGCCGTATGATTACATAAACAGATAGAATGGTTTCTTCTTAATCTTTTATAGTTTGCAAGTATCTATAAGTGTATTTCATTGTAGTATGTGTTCTAGCTTAGGTGAACTTAATTGATTTCATTTCATACTGAATTGATCTGTTTTATTCCCAGCTAATTTTTCCAGGAATTATTACCCATCCTAATAACGTCCTATGTAAATCTCCATCTCCCTTACTTGGTACAGGACGGGCTGTGTATCACACTGTTATAATGAGAGACTGTCTTGTGTCCGAATCAATCTTCCCTTTTGAGACTGGCTTTTGGCCTCCTGTGGGTTCTAAAATTCTATTTGAGAATTACTGGAGTGTTTGTTTATTCTTTTAATATTTGCTACCTTTTCTCAATACTGGTGATACATACATACAATATTTTATATTATAAGCATATGTAATCTTAAAATATTTCTTATAGATCTGCTTATAAATTTTGAGCAACTGGTCAGCTGTTTCTTGACAATCTTCTGGTCTTACAGAAATTGTGTGCGAAATACTCTTCTGTAAAGGGAAGGGAAGTCAAAACCCTCTACCTCTGAAGCTCTACCATGGGCCATTCACGATGTTCAGTTCTTTATCTGCACGACTTTGCTAAGTCTTCACAGCGGTCTCACACAGCAAATGGTGTTATCCCTATTTTTTAATGAGAAAACTGAGGCTCACTTAAATAGGTAGGATAAGCTTTCCAAGGTCACTGAGCCGGTAATGGTGGGCCCAGAACATCACATAAAAGTGATCACAGCAATCCTTGTGATGAAACTAGCTAACATTTCCTAAATTCCCACTGTGACACAGCCTCTGTCCTAAGCATTTAGGAAACCCAATAATAAGCAAATATTATTAATCCCATTTTCCAAATGAGGAAGCCGAGGCTAAGCAAGGTTGAGTCCCGTTGGCTCAACCCCAGGCTCAAAGCCAAATCCCACACACGTTCTTACCTTACATCATGTGGTCCTACCCTGTATTCAACTTTTATGAGTACCTTGGATGACACCCCAAGGATCATCTCCTTGAAAATCTAATTATTCATATTTCACAATTGTAGTAGTTTGAAATTTCATGGCATTTCGACAGAGCAGGTGGCATGCCCCAATATTAGCTGGAAATGGGGTAGACTTAAGCTTCTCTTTGGTGACACAAAGCTGTGCAAAGGCAAACGTAGTATATACCTGACTTTTGTGGAAGCAAATATCCTAATTATCTTTAGATCTGAGTTCCTTGGAGCACAAGTGTGCAATGTGGACGTTTTGGTGAGAGGACAGTGACATGTCTGCTAGGTGCTAACTGTAGCCGATTTTGAAAGCATGGTTTGCATTGTTGATGCTCATTCAGTCATGGAGAATAAATTAGTTAAATGCTTGCTGGAGAAAGGCCAGTTGGATGTATACCATTCAAATGATTTCTGGGTATGCTCCCATGAAAAGGCAGTGATTACCTTGTAATGAAAACATTCACTGTTATCTTCTGGACACTGGCTGCCCCATAGTTTAGATCTAAAACCAGCTGACTTGGGAGCCCTGTACTATGCCTGTTGGAGCTTCTGTTCCCTATGTAGGTCTCTCTGGTGTCCCATGGCAGGGCTTGAAGGAAAGATACACCCTGCCATTAAAAGACACACAAGCAAGGGTAAGGGATTAGAACAGGTGGGAGCCATCTGTTCTGGGGGTGGGAAGTGAGCCTAATGCTCAATTATTTCCCTTTTCTTATTTTTATATAATTGGTCTTCACTGACCTGCATCGCCACTCAAGACATACAAATACAAAGCAAACCGAGTTTTTAATTTAAATGGAACTGATTCCCATTATGCGTAATATATACCTAATAATTTGTGCATTATAAAGTAGAATTTACCAATGACTCTGGAGCTCTGGAATAACAATTTTTTTCTTTTTTTTAATTTTTTTTTCTTCGTCTAATGTTTTATTTATTTTTGAGAGACAGAGAGAGACAGCCTGAGCAGGGGAGGGTCAGAGAGAGAGGGAGATACAGAATCCAAAGCAGGCTCCAGGCGCTGGGCTGTCAGCACAGAGCCCAACGTGGGGCTCAAACCCACGAACCGTGAGATCATGACCTGAGCCGAAGCCGGTCGCTCAACTGACTGAACCACCCAGGCGCCCCAACAATTTTTTCTTAAGCAATGAAAAAATTTGATGTATTCAGTAGACGTTTGTTGAGTGCCTATTAAACACTAATCAGTGTTCTATGTGTCCAGGATACATTAGTGAACAAAACAGGCAAAAATCTTCCCTCCTGTGACTTCTGCTGGGGGAAAGGGTACCTCCATTAAACATAATCAAAATGCAGATGATGCTGTTTGTTGGGGGGTAAGCTCCGTGGGGGAATGTCATGTCCAAGGCTGAGAAGAAGAGTTGTGGATGACAGCAGAAGGGTTGCTGTACTAAATAATAGGGAGGGGCAGGCAGCCAGGATGAGCCTCATCGAGAAAGTGGAGTTTGAGGAAATGTCAAATGGAGAGGTAGCTGGTGAAATATATTTGAGGGCAAGAAGAAAGCCAAGGCAGGCCTTAAAGCCAAGGTGTGACTGGCATATTTCAGAAACGACACAGAGGCCAGTGTGGGGCGGGGTTGAATGAATGGGGCAGGGGCGGTGGGGTTGCAGGTAGCCTAGAGAGGAAGTGGAGGGCCAGGCCTCGTAGGGCATTGCAGCTTTGTAAGATCTCTGTGGTGTCAGGAAGCCACTGCAGGAATTTGAGCAGGAGGTTGACTTCTGTTTTAGAAACTACAGTTGGCTCCGGAGTGGAGAAAAGACAGTGGTGGGCAGGCGTGGTGAAGACGTGAGCAGGATCCTAATCAAGGACAGAAGGGAGTCACAGCATCGAGGGGGGCAGAAGGGATCGCGTTCCTGGTGCACTTTGAATGAAAAAGCTCAATTAATAACTCCTGATGCTTTGCAGCATTTACTGTCAAGTAGGAAAACAGTTGTTGTTGTTTTTTACAGGGAAATATTTATTCTTGCAAAGAGAATTACATTAGAAATGTGCATAACCCCAGGGTGGTGGGGGCAAAGAATATGGAGCCAGGAGGAAAGCAAAGAAAGGAGATCAATGGCCAAGCCACACCCTGCTGTGTGCCGAGAGCTCCGCCTCCACTCATGCACGTGTCCGGGTTCCTCTGGGCCACCCAGCTGGGGTGTTTTACTCCAGTTGGAATCTGTAGAATTCCATCTCTTCTCAGCCGATGAATGGGGGTGAAGTGAGGGTGGGGCCGGGGTCGGAGGGGCCCCAAGGGACACACCTGACCTTCCCTCTTTCCTCTCTACTCACTGCCCTTCCTTCCTCCTGACCAGGAGTTGGACGGTCCGCCACTGGCCTCCAAGTCGGAAAGTCCTGGTGTTAAGATCCATGTAATGGAACCGTGCTATGTGAGTTTGGTTAAGTAAAAATTAAAAATGTCTAGACTCCAATCATTGGTCTAGATTTTTTTTTAAGTTTGTTTATTTTGAGATAGAAAGAGAAAGAGAGTGAGTGCACATGGCGGGGGGTGGGGTGGGGGGGTAGGGGCAGAGAGAGAGAATCCCAAGCAGGCTCTGCGCTGTGAGCTCAATCCCACGAACCATAAGATCGTGACCTGAGCTGAAATCAAGAGTCGGACACTAACCCACCGAGCCACCCACACGCACCCCTAGATCTTTTTTTTTTTTTTAAACAGACTACGTTTATCATGCACCGCGCTGTTCTTAGCAAATCAGACGGACCTACAACGTCTCACATTGTATCCTGGTTGAAAGAATTCATCTTTAATCTTTATTTACATTTCCAAAATTTAGGAAATGGAAGGCTTTTTTTTCTTTGCATATTTTATAACTATAATTTTTATTATTTTTTTTTCTAAGTGTAGATCTAGGGAAGAGTGCCCATGGCTTCTGACTCCCCGATTACATATGAGTATAGCAGAGTGTGGCAGAGGCTCATATAGTATTCTTGGCACATAGCTAGCTGGCGAATCTCTGTGAATTTTCTTTCAAATCTCCGTGAACTCTCCTGAACGTGCCTTTGTTGCCTTTTGCTGGGGGGACATCTAGAATTTCAATTGTGTTTGCTGAGGATGATTCTGGAAATGAAACCAAGGGAAAACAAACCATTTTATTAATCTTTGGGTGTGTGTGGGAGTTGGAGCAGAGAATAATAAAATTACGGTGTTCCTTTTCACTGTGGAAGCTACAGTCAGGATCATTCCCCCTCCCTCCCAGGTTAGAGGTTTCCAGCAGTAATCTCGAAGGGCCCTCTCACCAGGATGGTGTCCGTGTAGGATAATTTTCCTTCCCTCTCTTCTTTGGGTGGATGGCTTTCTCCTCTTCTTTTATTTTTAATTTTTTTAATGTTTATATATATTTGAGAGAGAGAGAGAGAGAGAGAGACAGAGAGAGAGACAGAGAGAGAGACAGAGAGAAACGGAGCGAGAGCAAGCAGGGGAGGGGCAGAGAGAGAGAGGGAGACACAGAATCCGAAGCAGGTTCCTGGCTCTGAGCTGTCAGCACAGAGCTCAATGCAGAGCTTGAACCTACGGACTGTGAGATCATGACCTGAGCTGAAGTCAGACCGTAAACCAACTGAGCCTCCCAGGCATCCCTCTCCTCTTCCTGGCGTGCATGTGTGGTTCACTCCCCATGAAGCCAGAGCAGGATTAAAAAGCTTACTCCTCCTCCTCCAGTGCCGCAGAGTCAAATCTCAGAGCCGAATCGTTTCTTTGTTTTTCCCCCAAAACTGTCAGACTGTCATGCTGGCAGAGAACATCAGACATGAGTGTCCAAAGAGGAGTTACCAGTGGCCAGAGCCCCTCCCCCTTGTCCCCAGGATGGCGAGGAGCCATGGTCTCCATGGAGACGTCTCAGGCCCTTCTGGAGCTGCAGCATCCCTCGCTTTGCCAACAGGAGCCCAGGGCCAGAGGGCTCTGCTGCGTGTGCTTGCTCTCACAGCGGGCTTCTGTGTGTCTGCCAAGGCCACTGTGACTGTTCCCGGTGCGGGGGTGGAGCCCGAACGCTCTCGTGGAGTGCCCGGGAAGTTCGTGGAGGGATGTGCCTGACACGAGGAAGGTTTTGATGGATCCAGAGCCTTATTTCTAATCTGGTCCCGGGACCTGCAGCATCAGCATCACCTGGGAACTCATTTGAAAGGCAGGAACTTCCGGACATCCTGAATCCGCATCTGTGTTTTACAAGATGACCAGGGGGTTCGAGTGTGCGTTTGCTGTGCACGGGAATTGGAACTTAGGACTCTGACCACATTTGCTGCGGCAGCCTCTCTGCTCACCACAGCCCTGCTCCCCTCAGGCCTCTCTTGCCACCAATAGCAAAAGCATCTGTTCATCCCAGTCCCCGAAGCCTGGATGGCTCTTTGGAAACTGCTCTTCCCTCCCTCACAACTGCTCCTTAGGTTCCCTCTAGAAGGTTCTCCAGAAGCTGCCCAGCCTCACAGCCACTGCCTTGGGTCTCTGTCTCAGATTACTGACCTTCTCGTGGGCTTCTTGGTCTCCACTCTGGCTCTCCCTTCCAGTGGATCCCCTATTCTGCAATCATGTTGATTTTGCTAGAATTAAAATCTGTTCGTGGTATCCCCCAGATGAGAAGGCTTGAGTGGCTCCCCAAAACTCTCTGCCTGCATGACTTTCAAGTCCAAGGGATGTAACTCTAGTTGACCCCTCCAGCCTTGCCTCATGCAATGCCCCCAGCACCAAGCCTACTGGAGACAGATGGCAGGGTGCTGTGTGTGGTGACTTACAACTACCTAGCATGCTCACCTTCCACCTGGAAACAAAGAGAGAAAGACAGAGGGAGACTAAGGAAGGAGGAAGGAGAGAAGAGGAGACAGAGAGAGATTTCCCTCTGCCTGATGTTTAGATTTTTAAAAATTATTTTCTTTTAAATTGAGGTAGAATGGCCATAATAGAAAATGAACCATTTTATGTATTGAAAAAAAAAGTTTCTTATGTTTATTTATTTTTGAGAGACAGGGTGAGCAAGAGAGAGCGCACAAACAGGGAGGAGCAGAGAGAGGGAGATACAGAATCCAAAGCAGACTCCATTCTCTGAGGTGTTAGCACAGAGCCCAACGTGGGGCTTGAACCCATGAACTGTGAGATCATGACCTACACTGAAGTCAGACGCTTAACCAACTGAGCCACTCAGGAGCCCCTGAAAATTAACCATGTTAAAACGAACAGTGCAAGGGCATTTGGTACGCCCGCCATGTTGTGCCGCCATCTTTCCCGAACCCCGGCCCTGGCAAACCAGCAATCTACATTCCATCTTCATAGGCTTACCTGTACTGGATGCTTCCTATAAACAAAGTCCCCCAATGTCTGGTCTTTTGCATCTGGCCTCTTGCGTGTAGCATGCCTCCTTGCTTACGTGTTGCAGCCTGCCTCCCAGGAACAGAAAATGAGGACAAGCTGGGGTGCTAAAGCCAAACACCAATGCCACCAAGTCAGGGGGCAGGTCTTCAGAAGGACCAGAAACCCAGTGAGGAGCTAAGCAGGAGCTCAGAGGAGCCCCCCCAGGGGTGCAGCTGCCCCTCAGATGTCCGCCCTGATGTAGGCTGACTTTGAGACTGCTCTTGAGCACATGGGCTGCAGGCTCGGGTGCTCAGGGGAGAGTGGAAGGTGGAAGGAAGTGTTGCTTGGCCTCCTGGTCTACCAGGTTACTCCCTGGAAACTCAAGCATGCGTTTTAATGCCAAAGCACTGTCTGTTTGGGCCGGAGCACAAGATCTGTGTGCATTTCGAGACTAAAACATAAACTAAAATATTGCCTTGCACAGTTGTGGGCCCCTTTTTACACTTGGACCCCAGACCCCAAAATAAAGCCAGGTGATCCCAGTAGCCTGATGTCATGGTGTTTTGAAAAATTTGTGTGTCATGCTTGGTGTCATACCAGATGGACAAAGGCCAGCAGCTACGGAGGCGACATAGCCAGCAGGAACCCAGGGCAGAGAGCTGCTCACAAACACTACTAAAGGATTTTTTTTAAAGGAATTCGAATCATGACTCATGCAAACATGAACACGAGGCAAAGATTTTATGTAATGAATTTACTAATGAGGGAACTGGTAAGGTGTTACCTGGTTCAGTAGAGGACTTGGCTCATGGGACCTGTGTTATCTGGAGGACAGACTCTCCTACACTGCCATGAACAGGCAGAAAATGTTTGAATCGCTATCTCTTCTATTAATGTCTTCCTAGGTTGTAAAAAGTTAGTCACAGGCGAGCAAGGGTATGGATGGTCAAGATGGGTGAACTTGGTAAGAAACCCCAAAGCCCACTTAATCACTTTTTGCCTGTGATTTCAACCCTTCACAACGTTTCCTGACAACATACTTGAAATGGTGAAATATTGGACTTGACCACTCACAGTCCTTAGATTTGGTCTGTCTGCAGGTGGGATGCCTGCTGAAGGGCAGACAGAGGACCTTGTGGGGTTGGGACGTTCTTTCTTAAAAAAATTTTTTTTACGTTTGTTTTTGTGAGACAGAGGCAGACAGAGCACAAGTGGGGGAGGGGCAGAGAGAGAAGGAGACACAGAGTCTGAAGCAGGCTCCAGGCACGGAGCTGTCAGCATAGAGCCCACTGTGGGGCTCGAACTCACAAACCGTGAGATCATGACCTGAGCTAAAGTCGGACACCTAAGCGACTGAGCCACCCAGGTGCCCCAGGTTGGGACATTCTTGAAAGCAAGAACCATGCATGGTCACCCTCCATCCATGAGGGAGCCTCCTCCTCCATAGAATTGATAATCCATAAGTGTTGGACAATTGCAGAAATATTGAGGTTAAAGTAGCCTGATTCCTGGACAAATGAAAAGTGCTTGCTTGGTGTCTCGATAGGGACAGGAATGCATGTGTAAATACCTAATATTTAAACTTCCCATTCGAATTTCATTTTTTATTTTATTATTATTTTTTTAGAAAGAGAGAACACATGAGCAGGGGAGAAGGGCAGAGGGGCAGAGGGGCAGAAAGAGAGAGAGAGAGAGAGAGAGAGAGAGAGAGAGATTCTCAAAGCAGGCTCCATATTCAGCGCAGAGCCCGATGTGGGGCTCGATCTAAGGACCCTGGGATCATGACCTGAGCCCAAGTCAAGAGTCAGATGCTCAGGCGCCTTTTCCATTTGACATTTTTTTAAACTTTTTTTAATAGTTTATTTTCAAATTGGTTTCCATGTAACACCCAGTGCTTCTCCCCACAAGTGCCCCCCACCATGACCATCACCCCTCCCTACTCCCCCTCCCCCTTCAGTCCATGGTTCGTTTTCAGTATTCAGTAGACTTTCATGATTTGTGTCCCTCCCTCTCCCCAACTCTCTTTCCTCCTTCCTCTCCCTATGGTCCTCTGTTAGGTTTCTCCTGCTAGACCTATGAGTGCAAACATATGGTATCTTAAAAAACTACAGTCATGGAACCTATTTCACGGAAAGCTTACTGGCACTCCAGAGCTGTCTCCACCAGGGTGACCAAGGCATGTTTCAGCTCTAGTATTAAAACGATAAGGAAACTAGGTATGTTTTCCTACCCAACCCAGAGATGAGACTCTCAATGGAAAAGTGGTAATCTACATCTATTAATGATATTCATAGTTCCTAAATGAGTTATATAAAAATGTTTCTGATAAACAGCATAAATGGTTTTATTGTATATGTTTAATTAGAGTGTGTCTCTATCATGTAGGAAAATAACAGATATTATTAAGGAGAAATTTTTCATAATTATTTAACTGAGTAAAAACATCATGTCTTGTCAATGCACATAATACATTTTTATGAAAAATAGCTAATAAAGATATAACCCCCATTGTAATTTCTCGCCAAAATGTTTAGGTCAGTGACCTTACAACCAAGACAGCTTAACTCTTAAATCAATGTTGCCTGTTTAGTTTAATTTTCTCTTTAAACAACTGTAATAATATTTTAAGTGACTAAAACCACACTTTTCATAACAGGTTTCCAATAAATGTTTTCTCTTCCCTCCTTACTTTGCAAACGGAATCAAAACTGAATTAAAATCAAATCTCAGGATCGTGAGGCACTTCTGGAAATTTATAAACAGACAATTGCTGTTTTCCACGTTATGCAGAATCTTTGCGCATCCGTCCTTCTATGTATATGCACACGTGTTTGCTTTTTCACAAAACTACCTTGCACTAGGTTTCTAATCTAGAAGCAAAGATGAATCATGTTTTTTTAAATTAGTCACAAGTAATTTGTTGCCATATTTTAGGAGATGTCTTTTCACTGGCAGAGTCCATCGGCATACAGCCAGCAAGTCGGATATCTTGTTGAAAATAATCCCATCCCCGGGACAGCAGCTCTGCCTTAATTACATTTTCACAATTAGGCAGGCTGTGTGTCATTAGTCTCCTTGCGAGCATCCCGTGCATATCACCTCATTTTCAAGCCCAAGTCTGTTGGAGACCAGCCACTCTGCACCCGCCATTCTTCTCTGCCTCACACCTATGAAAACGCTGAGACTTATAAATGATCGTGTTGAAATGCTTTGGGAACAACACAGGGGCCTCACACAGGACATGAACAAAGGGAATCAAACATTCTAGAATTGGAGCACTGATTGCCCTCCCCTGTCAGGCCCAACCTCCAAGACCATCAGATACCGTTTGCTCTAATTCTTTGTGAAAGCGTTCCAGAGAATGGGAAAATGTCATGATTTCTCTGGTCTTGATTCTCAAAACCAATAATGTTTTCCTTTAGTCCAATTTCAAAAACATGAAGTTGTTTCACATGATGCTTGAGTTGTACTAAGAAAAAAATTTGAGTAGTTTTCTACTTTAAAAAAGAAAGAAAAAAAAGTTGAGCCTGCAGAAGACGGAGGAAAGGCCAGTGTAGAATATCTACATGTAACCAAAGCAATTGTGAGTGTTATAATTTTGGGGTTAAGCAAGTGTGTTTTAAATGTGTTCAGAGAAAACATGTACAATTCACGTGTTCTCTTCTATAGCTCTAAGTGCACAAAATTAATTTTTTTATGTGAGAGAGAGAGAAAGAGAGAGAGCATGACCAGGGGAGGGGCAGAGAGATGGAGAAAGAATCTGAAGCAGGTTCCAGGCTCTGAGCTGCCGACACAGAGCCCAACGTGGGGCTCGAACTCAAGACCAGTGAGATAATGATCTGAGCCGAAGTCGGACGCTTAACTGACTGAGCCACCCGGGCACCCTGTAAGTGCATAAGTTAAATATCAACTAGAAAACGTACTTCATAGAGTAGATATGTATGTAGTAGTTATGTTTAGAATACTGGTTAGGATGGCCATATTTTAAAAATTAAGAAATAGGGATGCCTGGGTGGCTGTCGGTTGAGCGTCTGACTTCAGCAACGTCTGAGATTTCTTGTTTCCTGCTCAACAGGGGACCAGGATGGACCCACTGTGGTGAGGAAACAGCCTTGTATCAGTAGCTGGTGCAGTGGCCCCGCTTTCTTGCTCTCTCGTGCATTGGCGTGTGGCTGAAGGGCATTGCTCTGACCCTCACCCCAAGGATTCCTGGCAACCATCCTGTCAGCCCCTCAGGGTAGTTAGTTATGGTGGCCCCCGACCCAAATTCTAACCAAATGACTGGGCACTGCCCTGGAGTTAGGACATGCTTCTTACTGTCATAATTTACTCTTTGCATTATTGTGTGGTTCTGGTTTTATTGTACATTTTTAAAAATAGAAGAAAGTCATCTTCTTGTAGCTTTGTTAATTATTTTGGTCATTCCCACCAATATTGAATGTTGGATATCTGAGGATATTTCAGTATTAATCAAATATTAATGTTGGATATTTTAGTATATTTCAGTATTACTGAGAAAGGCTTTCATTAAAAGTGGATTTAATGGGGTGCCTGGGTGGCTTAGTCGGTTAAGTGCCTGACTCTTGGCTTTGGCTCAGGTCACAATCTCACGTGTTGTGAGTTCGGACCCCACGTTGGGCTTTGCTCTGGCAGCGTAAAGCCAGCTTGGGATTTTGTCTCTCTGTCTCTCTCTGCTCCTCACTCACTTATGCCCTCTCCTTTTCTCAAGAAAGAAAAATACAGAAAAAATGCCAATTCAGAAAATGTATCTTTTGTGTCTTTTAAAATCCAGAATACAGTTTTAACAATTTAAATGGAAATGTATGCTTGGATTTTACATTAATTATGTAATTTCGATAAAATTCTGAAATAGTTTCAAATTTGTGCTCGCATTAAAAGCACACATCTCGGTTTCGATAGGCACTGTACCTACCTGAGCACACCATGGGAGGTGGGTTATCACTTCCTTCCCAAACAGAAAAAGTGAAGCAGAAAGTTCTGAATGCTTCTGGTAATGGGTAGGTTTGCTGCAGGGGGTGTGAGTACATATGGTGGAAATAATCGTAGGAGATTCATAAGCATTAGTGGAAATTAAACATTCCTTTGGAATTCCGGTGTCGAACATCAGAGGAAGGACCCAGTTCTACTGCAAGAACGTTAGTGGATAAAAATACTCTTTAGCCATTATCGGTTTTGACTTTGTTTTTTCACGTTCTTCTCCTTCTCCCTCTTCCTCTCTTTCTCCTTGTCCTGTCTTCATTCTTGGCCTCATCCTTCCCCTCCCCCTTCCCTCCTCCTCCTCTTCCCACTTCTTCTTCTATGGGATCTCTTTTTTCCCCCATTCCTTTTTTTGGTTCTTACATTTCATTAGGTCA
Source organism: Mungos mungo (assembly GCA_004023785.1). Classification (NCBI taxonomy): domain Eukaryota; kingdom Metazoa; phylum Chordata; class Mammalia; order Carnivora; family Herpestidae; genus Mungos; species Mungos mungo. The sequence continues at coordinate 263,628 of PISW01001869.1, forward strand.
GGGTGCACTTTTCCACGGCAGATAGAGAACCATTTTTGTTTTCCTAGACTGTTAAGCAAAAAGGGCTTATTTTTGTATTCTTTTTAATTTGTGAGTATGTGTCAGTGAGGTTTGGGCAGATTTATTTTGAAAAGTTACTTATGAATTAAAATACATTTTGTGATTTTCTACATTGAGACCCTAAATGGACATCGACAGGCTTCAGTCCTTATTAAGATACTTTCTAACACACTCATGGGGAGCACATCATAATGTATGATTTGTCAAATCACTAGGTTGTACGCCTAAAACTAATGGAACATTGTGTGCCGGATACACTCATAAAAGAATTTTTAAAAATCCACACACAGGGGCACCTGGGTGGCTCAGTCGATTAAGCGTCCAGCTTCGGCTCAGGTCATGATCCCACAGTCGTGGGTTCGAGCCCCGCATCAGGCTCTGTGCTGAGGGCTAGCTAGCTCAGAGCCTGGAGCCTGCTTCGGATTCTGTGTCTCCCTCTCTCTCTGGCCCTCCCTGGCTCGTGCTGTCTCTCTCTGTCTCTCAAAAATAAATAAAAAACATTAAAAAAAATCCACACACAGAACTTTTTAAGAAACTGTAGAACTTTTGTTTTATTCTTTGGCCTTTTCCACATACCTCAATTTTATGCAATGAAAATGTATTGCTTTTCGATTTGAACTTAAAGATAGGTAAATTCAGAAATAAATAACTGTGGTGTTTCTGAGGTCCAGCCATGTCAAAACTGAGGTTACTGGATGAAGGTGAGGGAGTGAACTTTCTCATCGCCCGCTCTGAACTTCCTCTCCAGGTTGCTTCCCAGTTTGTGATTATGCGCCGATATACTGGTTTGACCCCCGTAAACACTGGAAAGGTCTTTGGTTGGTGAGGCCACAAACGCTTTTGCTGATGAAGTTGTGAACAAACTGTTTAAATCCATGGTTTACTGAATATTTGCAGTCATCATCATTTCTATCCTCATCAATGTTATCTTTAAAAATTGATAACGACATGCCAAGCACATGGGTGTGCATTTTGCATGTGTTATCTGAATAGTTAAACTTTATAACAACCCAGAGGTGTCTGGGTGGCTCAGTCGGTTGAGCGTCCGGCTTCGGCTCAGGTCAGATCTCATGTTCCTGGGTTCGAGCCCCATGTCAGGCTCTGTGCTGACAGCTAGCTCAGAGCCTGGAGCCTGCTTCCGGTTCTGTGTCTCCTTCTCTCTCTCTGACCCTCCCCCTCTCATGCTCTGTCTCTCTCTGTATCAAAAATAAATAAAACATTAAAAAAATTTTTTTAACTTTATAACAACCCAGTGGGTGACATTAGCCCCACCCAACAGAGGAGGAAACTGAGTCTCAGAGAACGTAAAATGAAGAAATGATTCTGGGATGTCTGGATGGCTCAGTTGGTTAAATGTCCAACTCTTGCTTGCCACTCAGATCATGATCTCAAGGTTTGTGAGTTCAAGCCCTGTGTCTGGGCTCTATGCTGACAGCACAGGACTTGCTCGGGGATTCTCTCTCTCTCTCTCTCTCTCAATAAAATAAGTAAACTTAAAAAAAAAAAGAAATGGCTAAACTTCACCTCAGTAACGAGTAGCTGAACTGATGTTCAGATTGAGAGTTGACTGCACTTTCCCCATACTATATCACTTTTCTAAAATATATCGATGTACCTTGACTAAGTGCTTTCTAATGGGTACACTTCAGTTGAAACAGAATGAAGTCTCAGATCCAGTGCCTTCTCCCAGAAGGTCCCTAGTCCAGCTATGGAGTGAAGGGCATCCACAGAAAGGTAAAACAGGATGTGGAAGGAAGTAGCCTGTAGTATTGGATAATTAATAAACAATAATGTGACCACACGACCAAATCACGGATGGAGTAAAAGACCAAGGAAACTTGAAACCACCCACATCAAATGGCAGGCCATTTTGTACGTAACAGGAAGCGCACTCATTAATGAACACGTCGATAACGCAACCGAGGGTAACTGGATCCAAATAGCAACTAGACCCACAAGAAGGCGACAGAAGGAGTCCCTGACTCGAACCTGCAATCACGGACAAGGCCCCAGCCCCATCCCACCAGGAGCCATCCCTGCGAGGAACTGAGTTTTACAAGAGCAGAAATCTTGCTGGGCCGGTTAGCCCTCCAAGATGCGATGTTCCACCTTCGTGTCCTTCTGAAGGACACGGGTCTGAATGTGAAGACCTAAATCAAAGCCGAGTTTGAAGGTTTAGATGCAGAAGCAGCTCCGGAGTGTCCCAGAAGGGCTGACTGAAGTGCTAATGCCCTACGAAATGAAAGCACGCCATTAATTGTGCATGGCTGGCTGGAGGAGTGATGGAGAGTGCCTCACCGCCAGAGAAGCTTCCTGAAGTTTCAGGTGCTCTTCAGAATCCAGGCTAGGTGCGGTAACCTCAAGCCTCGTTATTGCTGGGAAGGATGGGTATTTTTGTGTCTGTGATGATGCAAGTTTTCAGACACCCTTGAGAGCCTGCGGAGCAAACTTGCAGGTGGCGGGGCCCGGTGGATGCAGGGCCAGGCTTCCTGGGGAGGGTTTCTGCAAGGAGAGACCGCCATGCTCTCATGTCGAGAGCAACATTTGTCCTCTGTCCCTATGGACTCTGCTTCACAGGCGTGTGCGTACGCTCTCTCTCTCTCTCACACACACACACACACACACACACACACACGCACATTCTGGCCACACAAGCCTTAAGGTCATCATTATTTATAATGTCTGGGGGAATGCTACCATCCCCGTGACAACTGTGATTAATGATAATGTGCAAACCTGAGGTAATTTGCTGACATATTAGATCTTCGTGAGGCACCAGAATGGAAGGGCATTTTTCAAACCCCGCTCTGCCGGAGCCCCAGGGGCTGCGCTGGCTCGCAGTGGGCGGGGCGGGGGTGGCAGCCCCGTGGCTGCTGCTCCATTTTTAGCAGTTTTATGCGTTTATTTGCTAATATTTTGGATGAAGAAAAGTAAGTGCTGTCTACAAAAGAAAATGTTAGAAAATAACAGGGTGGAGTGTTATATGCTGCAGAGAAACATGCCAAGGGAGTTCTTCGGCTGTTCTCTAGAATCTTCTAGACCTTTGTGTGTATGTCTGTTCTGATGATCGTCGATATTTGTTCGCTCAGGCTGCCGTAACAAAGCACCACAGGCTGGGGGCTTACACGGCAGGAATGTATTTTCTCCCAGTTCTGGAGAGACCATGGTCAAGGTGTCTGCGGGGCTGGTTTTCCCTGAGACCTCTCTCCTCTGTGGACGCCATTTTCTCTCTGTGTCCTCACATGGTTGTCCCTGTGTGTACGTCTGTGTCCTAATGTACTTTTCCTATGAGGACGCTAGTCATTGGATTCGAGCCCATACCAGAGACGTTGTTTTCCTTATCTTTTATTAACGTTTATTTATTTTTCAGAGAGACAGCGAGAAAGAGAGTGTGAGTTGGGGAGGGGCAGAGAGTGAGGAGGACACAGACCCGGAAGCAGCCTTCAGGATCCAGGCTGTCCTCACAGAGCTCGACGTGGGGCTCAGGCCCATGCACTGTGAGATCATGACCTGAGCTGAAGTCAGACGCTTAGCCCATTGAGCCTCCCAACAGCCCCTACTTCTCTCTTTAAAGACCCCATCTCCAAAAACAGTCACATTCTGAGGTGCTTGGGAGTTAGGACTTCAATGTATGATTTTGGCAGTGTGGGGGGTGGGTGGGTACCATTCAGTCCATTGTCTAAAAAACTTGTCTCTGGGTGTTGTGATCACAGAGTCTATGTGATCTGCATGCCAGTGACACCTGCTACATTTCAGAGCCCTCGCTTGGTCATGTTTTACCTCCAGCACCAGCATATCGGAAAGCCAGGCTGCCTCAGGCAGCCTGCTTTGTTCTCTGAGTGATTCTTCCTTATTCTCCCCTTTATTTAGTTACTGGGTATTTCCGTGGGAGATCCTAAATAAGCTTCTCAGCGAATACCAGTGTTTGTCTCATTATATTCAAATTGCACATTTGTTTAAAAAATTTTTTTAATGTTTTTTACTTTATTTTTTGAGAGAGTGAAAGCAGGGGAGGGTCAGAGAGAGAGGGAGACACAGAATCGGAAGCAGGCTCTAGGCTCTGAGCTGTCAGCACAGAGCCTGACACGGGGCTTGAACCCATGAACAGTGAGATCATGACCTGAACCGAAGTCGGATGCTTAACCAACTGAGCCCCCCAGGCGCCCCTCAAATTGCACACTTGATAGAACTTTAGTCACCTGCAGGTCCTATAAGAACGCGCCTCTCCGACATGAGTGCCCATCATTCTGTGTTTCTGCCTCCATCAGGCTGACGAGTCCCTAACTATGAACGGCCGTTAGCAGGTGGTGCTTGCTGGCCGGTAAACTGAGTGACCGTGCCTGCTTTTTAGCAGGGTGTCTGCCAGTTTGGTGAACTTCCCCCTTTGTTCCCCCAGAATGACACTGATACTTCTGCTCAGAGAAATTAGTGCCCCAAAAGGACTGTCTTGTTTGCTGGGAAATAGGTCCGTAGCCCACTGTGAGGGCTGACCGCCGTGACCTTTGCAACAAAAATATCAAGTGCACTGCTGTGTTTGTGCTAATAAGCACCGAGAAGCTGTGTTCTCCCTTCTCGTTTTCCCCTTCCCAGTGGCGTCCGTGAGCCCGCACCCAGTTTCTGCATTGTGTGTGCATCTGGGAAGTGTTCATGTTCCAGAAGAACAGGAAAGGAGGCGCAGCACCTGATTGTTTTGAGAAATGAGTCGTACTGGCTCTTTTTATTTTTCAATTCAAAAACACTTTAACACACAAAAATTAACCCTCCCCCAAATAACCCACCCCCTCCAGAACAGACAGACAAAAGAGTCACACCTAATCGATGATTCTTGTGTTCGATTTGGAACTATTTCCCGGTTCCCACAAACCTGGTGTTTAAAACTTCCAAGTTAAAATTGGATAATTAATAAACAAACAATAAAGTTTTACCAGTATTTTTTTCCCGTTTAGGAAACAATATGTCCAACGCAACAAGATGCATGTGTATCTCCAGTGAATTGAGATACAATTTACGAAAGTTAGAGCTGGTACACGGATATTTCCCAAAAGTCTTCTTTAGTTGGAAAAAAATGATTTACTTTAGGATTGCTTTAAATAGCTCTTGGTGAAGGGAAAATAGGATTCGGTGTGAAAAAAAAAATTCACACCCTTCTCAGGAACCTATGTTTTGAAATGTGATGTCATCTTGTGTTCTGAATCTAAGAATTGAAGAGTGAAGCGTGCACATTCCCCGTGTTTATGCAGACTCGCTCATTTCCTTGACACATGTCAGTGACATCCCAGAAGGAAAAGCTGCCTCAGACAGAAAGGGCCAGAAAAGCGAGGTGAATCCAGCTTTATCCCTGGACAACAGGGGACCGGCTACTTGGACTGTCTCTGCTCCCGTGGGCTCCCCCTGTTGGTGAAATTGTGGTGCAGACCCTCTGAGCCCAGGATCTGAGGTGATGGTAGTTTCGTGGGCTGTGGAGCCAGGTTGCCTGGAAGTGAAGCCACGTGTCCTTGGGCATGTGGTTCGCCAATCCCAGTTTCTCCATCAGAAAAGCCAAAGGAAAAAAAAAAACCAACATAGTACCCGGCTCATCAGCTTTCTGTGGAGGTTTAAATTATTGAATCCCTGCAGAGCACCAAGGTCAGGGTGGGGACCCTGCTGCCCCCCCCCCCCCCACACACAGTCAGTTGACAAGCACTGGCTTAAAAATCACGGCGGCTGAGATCTGCCCCTAACTAGCCGGTGGCAAGAGCGTAGATTCCCCTCAGTTGTGTCACAGGGAGTGGCCGATGGCCTTGACCCCATTAAGTCAGCGGTCCCTGCCTGCCATATGAAGTGATTTCTCAGCACTGACGTGAGCTCGGCTCTCCAGCAGTCACAGACCGCCTTCTGTGCATGTGAGGTCAGAGCTTTAGCAAGGAGCCTGTTAAATTGCCGGGATAATTTGCCACTAATTGGTCAGAGTTCATGTTCATGCAGCCTAACCTCTGAAAAGAAAGTTGCCATTTGTGGATCTTCACCAATTACGTTTTACCCCCCACCCCCCACCCCATGCATCCAAGGGAGAAAAATACCAGAAATGAAATGACGAGATAAAATTGAATACGACAGCCGAGGTCTAGGGAAGGAAAACCATGAAATGACCATAATGAACGTAAAGTAGCTAAAAAAAAAAAACAAAAACCCAAAATAATGCGTAATAATTTTTCTTACATACATGGCATCCTTTCTTTTCTTTTTTTTTTAATGTTTTATTTATTTTTGAGAGAGAGAGAAGCAGAGCATGAGCGAGGGAGGGTCAGAGAGAGAGGGAGTCACAGAATCTGAAGCAGCTCTAGGCTCTGAGAAAGCGTTCAGCACAGAGCCCGACGCGAGGCTCAAATCCACGAACTGTGAGATCATGACCTGAGCCGAAGTCGGCTGCTTAACCGACTGAGCCACCCCGGCGCCCCGATACACGGCATTCGGAGGGTGGTTTAAGATTATAGCTCTTTGTTAATATTGAATTAATCGTATGAATTAAAATAGAACCAAAACTTTTCAGGCTTCATGACTTAGAGTAATCATAGTGCTGGGCTCAAAATGCAGGACGCCTAAGAAGAAACTGACCTGCAATGTCATTTTGCAGTTGACCCCATGGGCGACCAGGGAGTAGGAGGCTCTCAAATTCTGCGAACCACCTTTTAGCAAGCAAACCTTGTCTGGGTGAGGGAAACACGGAACGGTGCAGGTGGCTTTGGTGGGGCATTATTGTAGGCCTACCCCTGGCACCAATTACGGAATTCAAGGCTCTTGCATATTCTGGGTCTATGTGTTTTCTTCTAAGCCTGAAACATGAGATTCGTGGCCTAACAGAACCCTTGATATCCGTCGTATTTACTAAACGCTCACTGATTAGAAGGCTCTCTGTACCCTATCAAGTTACAAAACTTGTCCTTTTGCAGCCAAATCTGAAATACATGAAACATATTGGTTGCATTATTTTTACTAATTGTGACATTTATATTAATTATACCACTTTTAGGTTAAAAAATACAAAAACAAAAATAAAAAAGATAGATGCACTGTAAAATATTGAGAAACTGGAATGATTATAAAAACTGAAAGGCCCCTATTATCCTGTGCCCCAGAAATGAACATTTTCAAACTTGTTGGAGTAGACTTATTCAGGTTTCTTCCTATGATAAAGGTGAGGTTATCTTATTTTAGGTTCCTACGGAACCTATTAAAACGCTTTTCCATAGAGTACATGCGCCGCACTGGTATTTTCTCAATCAGACACCATATGAATAGTTCCAATGTCACATCATTATAAAGTGCTCAGGGGCCCTTGGGTGGCTCAGTCAGTTAAGTGTCCGACTTCAGCTCAGGTCACGATCTCATGGTCTGTGAGTTCGAGCCCTGCGTCAGGCTCTGTGCTGATGGCTCCGAGCCTGGAGCCTGCTTCAGATTCTGTGTTTCCTTCTCTCTCTGCCCCTTCCCCGCTTGCATTCTGTCTGTCTGTCTCTCTCTTAAAAATAAATATACATTAAAAACATTTTTAAAAGAGAGCTCATATAGGGCATCCCCCCATTTTTGTCCATAGAGACAATGACTTTCACTGCCATTTTACTAGTCCTTTGGTATTTGCTTTGATTTTTCTAAATCCTGTTGATGTAACTGTTGACTTTGTGTTATGAGACATGAGAAGCTTCGTCACTTACCCCGTATCCCATGCTCCTGGTATTTTTACAGTTTCGGTCCATCCAGTATAGCCACGGAAATACCTTTAACACCGAGGCAGGCAGTGGACTGTGTGTCAGTTGGCAGGGACATGCCCCAGGCAGCCCTGGCCCCACATCTGCCTGTGTTTTTCTCTCCTCTCCAGAACTTGCCCCCCTATTTCCTAAGCCCTGTATCTTTGTCTGAATTCTCTTTCTCCTTGCGAGAGGGCACAGCCTCCCACCAGTCATTTCCCAAAAAGGGTGCATGAGAAGTGCATTTTGAAGAATTTCCATCTGCAAAGAGAATTTAAGCTCAAGAACACTTTTTTCATCAGAAATTTAAAATTATTTTATAGGAAATCATTTCTCCATTGCATTTAAGTTTCCAGGATAGTTGGCATTCTGATTTTTGATCTTTGGGTGTAAATTCCTTTTCTTTTATTTTCTCTTTGGAAACGTCTAGGCCCCTCTCATAATCCCTGGCGTCGCGTAGCGTTATGAGGATGCGTCTGGCCATCGAGGGGGCTCTTGCAGGCTCACGCCCCCGCCCCTCCCGGTGGGACTGCTGCCTCCCACTGCTCTCTGGGTAATTCCCTCCTCACTCTTTCCGTCCTTCTTCCCTGCTGGGATTCCTGTTGTTCGGATGTTAGACCTTCAGGATGGAGATAGTAGTGTTTTAAGTCTTTATCCTTTTGTCCAGATTTTAGTGTCATTGTCGTCGTCTGATATTCCTAAAATTTCTTCAACTTTTCCTTCTTGTCTTTATATTCCCTTAAAAAGGAATTCTCCACTTAGCTTTATAAATACTTGCCAAATTCTGGTTACGTTGAATAGTCAGAGAATAAACCCTTGGGCCCCGGAGTTGGCAAGAGAGAGGGGTGGTCACAGGATCAGGGGATTTTCAGGGGGGCGTCTCCTTGTTGAACCCCTCCTCGCTCCGAACCTCAGCAGGATCTGGAGCCTCCAGTTCCTGGGGGGGGGGGTGAGGAAGAAGTCTCCTCAGCCGGCCTCCCTCCCCAGTCCTTACATGGGCCCCGCACATGCAATCTGCGTCTGGCCCCGGAGAGGGGCGCTTGTGTGTGGACATGTCGCAGCAGCCTCGGAGCCCCAGCAGCTCTGCAGGGGACGGTTTTCTCATCACCCTTCCTTCCTCTGCCTCTCCTCGTCCCCCTGCTGCCCCTTCTTCCTCCCTCCCCCCTGCCCCCCACGCCTCCCATGCGACCGCATTCTGTGCAACTGCTTCCTTGTAGGAATTTCATTTATGACAAGTATGTACACGCTCCTTTCTCCCGGAAGGCAGGAAGGAAGAGCATGAGTTCTTCCCTCATTGTCTCCCATGTGCTACATCAATGAATTGCACCAGATTGCCACTGCTCACACCTGCCTGTGCCTCCCGATAGGTAAGTATCCGCTCTCTCACAGAGACTGTCATGTGGCAGTTTCTACAGAGACAGACAACATACATCATCTTAAATAAAGTTACAGATAAGGGGCGTCTGGGTGGCTCAGCCAGTTAAGCATCCGACTCTTGATTTTAGTTCAGGCCATGCTCTCACGGTTCATGAGTTCAAGCCCCACATTGGGCTCTGTGCTAACAGCATGCAGTCTGCTTGGGATTCTCTGTCTTCCTCTCTCTCTCTGCACCTCCCTGCTTACTCTCTCTCTTTCTCTCAAAAATAAATAAACATTTTTTAAAGTAAAAACATAATAAATAAAGTGATGGATAAAGACTAGCTAACTCGTTGGCTCCTTTATGGATTCAATCTCTCTGTGCATGTGTATGTGTGTAAGAAAGGATACAGTGTGTGGAGGGTAAGAAACGAAGACAAATGACTTAAAACCTTTTGACGTACCTTTGTGTCAATAACAGATTATTTTAAATGTGATCACCATTTCCACAAATCCCCGTTACGTTCCTAATTCTTTAAATATAGGTGAAGTACAAATGACAAAAATGCGAGAGCCCTCTGGTGGCCGTTGATGGTAAAAATAGCTTTAGATCCAGACTGAAGTGTTTATCTTTAGGCTTAAATTCTGATTCATGAGATCTAGTTATTTTAAAGATTCCAAAAATGTAGGAAAAATTTAAATAAGTAGATGAACAAAGCCAACTAAAAATTTTAAAACTTTTAAATATAACTGCATTAGGAAAAAAATTAGGATTTTTAAAGCTGATTATCGACTAAGTTCTAGCAGGTTCTTATGAGTGTTCCTGGAAACCAACAGAACCAAACATATGTGTTGGGTCACAGAGGAGCCCCAATATTCTTGAGGCCCCGCTGTCTATTCTCAGCAATTCAGAGGCCTTTGGGATGGCCCCAAAGAAAGGGCTAGCACTTAGCCTTGAAGGAAGGGAGGGTATGTAGGCTGTGGTAAAGAAGACTAGTGTTAATTATGTCCTAGGGTCACAGGGACATGTTTGTCATACTGATTCCACTCCTCAGCTGGCCAGTGAAGGCAGACGTAGAAGCCGGGTGGGGGGAACACTTTAAGGTCCGCATAAGGAAGAACTTACTATTAAAAACAGAATTTCAAAAAAAAAAATGGTATGGGCTGCCTCAGGAGGTAGTGAGTTCCCCACCACCGCGAGTAGTCAAGCAGGGGATGAAGGCCTGGTTGTCGGAATGGCCATGAGGAGATTCAGGCTTTCAGGGATTGTCCTGGACCCCACCGTCCCTTCTGACCCTCCAACACGGGCTAATAATCAGCCGTCATAGGGGAGCTGCTGAAGACATTGACGACTTTCTATTTAAATCAGGGTTTCAGGAAGGGAAGGCAGGATCGGTGCGTGAGGTGCGTCTCGGCAGAGGTGAATGTCATGGTCTCCAGTTCCAGGACAGTAGATGTGTCTGGGCTGTGTGTCGTCTTCTTTCTGAAAGGATAGCGCACGGATCCCTCCTGATCCCTGGGAACTCTCTAGCCGTTCAGGAGCCGTGAATTTAGAGTCACAGATGGGACTGTGCATATGTGTGGGAGGCTGGCACTGCTTCCTGAGCAGCAGCCCCATTGCACTGAGCTCCTTGTGACCACATCTGCATACTTCACAGTCTTTTTGAGATTCTTGTGGGCATGGTTCTATCACCCAAAACAGCAAGGATATGTTCCTCTTTTATTTTTGTGCTTTCAAAAACAAACAGACCTTAGAACTTGACAAGCTTGCAGAAAATATTTTTCACCAAATGTGTTTATAATCCAACAAGTTGTTACAGCGGGGGGTCATTGTTCCTTCTTCAACTAGCTCAGGAATTAGCTGGGCGACCTCCCAGCAGAGAACATAATTTTATTCTCCAGAAGGAGGATGCGTGAACTCATTTTTTTTTAATTTTCGAATGTTTATTTTTTTTGAGAGAGAGACAGACAGAGCATGAGTAGGGGAGGGGCAGAGAGAGAGGGAGACCCAGAATCCGAAGCAGGCTCCAGGCTGCGAGCTGACAGCTCAGAGCCCGACGAGGGGCTCGAACTTACGAACTGTGAGATCATGACCTGAGCTGAAGTTGGATGCTTAACCGACTGAGCCACCCGGGGGCCCCCACCCACTCAATATTTTTAATAGGATGCAGTTTCTATTGCTAATCGATATCAATTTGAACGGCTTACTGTGCTGATACCGACCTTCCACACGGACTCATTCTAACTCAGTTGGTCTGAGGTGCAATCAGGACGTGGAATTTTTCAAAAGCCCAAAGTGGTTCCAGTGTCCTGTAAAGTTTGGAAGCTGGTGCTCAGCCTAAACCAACAGCTTCCTGAACCCAGGGGCTGTCCGACATTCATCTCATCCAATTCATCAGAGGGCTTGTTCAACCAGATGATTGGCTGCCGCGTTCCGCGTGTCTGATCGCAGACATCTGAAGAGGGTCCTTGGATTTGGTTCTGTGACCAGCTCTCAGGTGACACTGCTGTCTCTGCTCTGGGGACCAGGCCATGAGAACCGACCGCTGTGGCCAGCTGATGCAAGCACACGCGCCTGGTTGCAGGTGATCTGGCTGGAAGCCCACACGTGACCCACGTGAAATTGTAAAGAACCTTGAAGGAAGGGGCTTCCGAGAGAAGAGAAGTGGATTTCAATGCCCTCTGCCCCTTCCTGCCTTCTTCCCTTCCTGGAGTCGTTCTGTTCTTACCCACCGTCTTAATGTCCTGTTGCCTTAACCAGTTAGCGGACATCCATGTAGCTTATGACAACACAGAGGTGTTGCAGTTGTGGAGGGGGCTACCTGAGCCTCCACCGGCGAAAATCGAGGAGTTGGCAGGGCTGTTTCCTTCTGGAGGCCCCAGAGGAGAAGCAGTTGTCTTGCCTTTGCAGCCTCTCTAGAAAACTACCTGCAGTGCTTGACTCACAGCCCCCTTCCGTCCTCAGAGCCAACATCACAGCATTCTGCCATTATTCCTCTTGCTTCCACTTTTGAAGCCCCTTGTTATCACCTTGGGCAAACCTGAATCATTCAGAATAACCTTCCTGCTTTGAGATAAGCTGATTTATTCACAGGTTCTGGAGGTTGGGATGTGAGCGCCCTGAGGGCCATAATTCTGCTATCGCATCTGTCTTCTGGATGTCCGACCCCAGAGACAGGAGGTTTGTCTTTGCGAAATCCGTTCCGTGGCTTCCAAGCTGGGTGGAGTGGGCGGGGGAGGGATATTGAACTTCTCTGAATTTTTGGAAGTCAAAGAATTGAGGTATTTACCTCACCATATTGAGGCAGTATTAAATATGTGAATATTCAGTTAGGTAGGTGGAGATAGATATGCCGGATGTCGGCAAAGGGATGTTAGAAGAAGACCTTAGCTCTTCTTCCCTTTTCTTTTTTAAACAATCATCATCATTTTTATTAGCAGGTGTACGCCTTGTCTACAGTTCCCCACTTTGGAGACAAATCCTTTTACCCATTCCTGGGGTTTCCTTTCAGAGATGTCCTATGCATGTACAAACACGTGCAAATACATAATTTATTTGCACCAGTGGTAGACTCCGACACGTTTCTGAATGCTAATTTAATTCACATCACCTCCCTCAGTCTTTAAACAGCTACATAGTTTCTGTTTTATGAATGGACTTCAATTTACTTAGCCAGTCCTTTATTGGCCAACATTTATGTATTATTATTTTATTGGTGAACACTGAGTATTGTTTGGTTCTTTCCACCTATGAGCATGGCTGTAACTAATATTCTTATAAATTAATCATTTTGCACATGGTCCAGGTATCTTTATATGAACTCTCAGAAGTGAATCTTCTGAATCAAAGATAACAACGTGCATTTACACATTCGGTCTGTGTTGCCAAACATGGCTCTCGAGATTCCTGATCCGTCAGCACAGTGTGTGTCCGCATGTTCTGCTGCTCCTGTCGTGGAAGGAATTTGATTTCTGCCACTGTGACAGGTGAAAACAGCATCATACATTGGCTTAGCGTCTCTCACTGTGAGCGAATCAAGCATCTTTTCATATATTCCTTTGTAATCATATTTTTTTAAATTAACCATCACTTTATGTCCCTCATTGATATTTCTTTTGACTGTTGGACTTTTCCTTAATGATTAATTGACAAGATTTCATCGCAGTTTAGGAACTATCTCTTTTCCATGATACAAATGACAAAAATTTGTCTCACTTTGTTTGCTCTTCATTTGGCCTTACAGAAATACTTGATTTTTATGTGGTGAAATTTATATCTTGTTTAGGACATGACAGTTTCGTGTCCTACTTAGAAAGATTTTCCTACCTTCAGTTATAGAAGACAAAATTTTCCTGTATTTTCTCTAACAATGACCTTTTTTTGTGTTGTTTAAATCTCCCAGGCTTGTTTTGATTCAATGAGTTAAGGCAGGGCTATGTTTTCAGTTTTTTTCCAGAAAAAAAAAATGCCATCTATTGAATGATTGATTTTCTTTCTACTGATACCCAATACTACTTTTATCACATGCTAAAAATTTTTATATACATATATGTAATTATATGTATGTATTTGGGGGGGGGCGGGTCTGGGCTCTCCTTTTTGTTCCGTGGTTCTGTCCATTCATGCACCCGGCTACAGCCTTGAAATACATTTAAGTATCTGGTAGATCTATTTCCTTTATTTACTCATTTTTTGAAGACTTGTTTTCTGGCTGTTTTTGCAGGATTGCTTTAAAATTAGATTATCTATCTATCTGGAAAAAATGTGTTTGGTACTTCATATGTGGTCTGAAATGTGCACACTGACTCCAGAGCTGCTCTCCTTGGGGTATTGTGTTCTGCGTTAAATAGGGGCCGCCATTCCGCTGGCCCCAGAGCCCTTTGGAATAATTGAGAAGCAACTGAGCATTGTTGTCTGCGGTCCGGATGCGTTCTTTACCTTTGTTCTTGTTCCTCGTGTGGCTAGGATGCTGGCCTCAGAGGGGGGTTGTTAGTGTGTACCAGGCAGTCTATTGTCACGTTTTTTTACTCAGTCGTTTCTCGGAGTTATCTTTACTGTTTGTAATGGTTTTTCAATTGATCCTCATGGATTTTTTCAGTTGCGCAATTATATCGTGTGCGAGGAACGCGAAGCCCCTTCTCTGTCTTAGGAGACGTTGTTCTGTCTGCTTTCCCACCACGCTGTGCACACTGAGTCCCGTCACTGTCTGTACCTCATTCCCCATTGCCTCTGCCGATCTTGTGTGTGTGGTTCTTCCTCTCCCCATTAGCTGAACCCTTTTCTGTTTTATCATCTTCAAACTTTACATCTATTTAATACTTGTGACATCAGTCTGCTTTGGATACATGATTCTTGCATTTATTTTCAGTTATTTCCTCTTTTTGCTTTACTTGTATATATTTTATTCATCTTTTTTCTAATTTTTTAAGAAATCGGATACTTCATTTATTTTCGTCTTTCCTGTTACTTATATGTGTCCAAAGCTTTAAAATTTCTTCCAGGTGTTGCTTTTGGTACGTCACCTGGGTTCTGGTGTGAACTGTACTCATTACCATTGCTTTTAAGATGTTCTCCAATCTCTGTTTTGATTTCTGCGGTGACTTAGGGGCAAATTCCATGTGGGAAATCCTGTTTAAGTGTGCTTTTGTATGGAGTTCAGAGGCTCTGTTCTACACCATTTCTACTTGCAGAAATATAATGAACTTTTCTCTCTGTGGTCTAACATGTCTTCAAGATTGGTGATGATATTCCATAGATATTGGAAAGGAGGACGGATTATCTGTCTTCAGATTATAGAATTAAGTAAATGACATATAGATCTAACTTATTAGCTGTGTTGTGTAAATCTTTTTTTTTTTTTTAACATTTTTTTATTTTTGAGAGAGAGAAAGAGAGACAGAGTACAAGCAGGAGAGGGGCAGAGAGAGAGAGAGAGAGAGAGAGAGAGAGAGAGAGAGAGAGAATCTGAAGCAGCTCCAGGCTCGGAGCTGACAGCACAGAGCCCAATGCAGGACTTGAACCCACAGACTGCAAGATCATGACCTGAGCCGAAGTTGGACACTTAACTGAGCCACCCAGGCGCCCCTGTGTTGTGTAAATCCTTATTATCCTTTTATGTGTATTTGAACAGTCATGGGCTGAGGGAGATAAATTAAAATCTGCTACTCACAATATTTCTGCCTATTTCTTCTTTTTCTTGTAGGTTTTGCTTTATGGATTTTGATGGGATATTTGTATTATGTATCAATATTCATGCCTCTTATATGTTTGTTGCAGATTTAATCAAGGGCCATTCTTTGTCACACTAATGGTCTCTACCCTAATTTTATCTTTGTTATGTGACCACTGTTTTCACTTTGCTTGCATTTGCCTGATATGCCTTTCCACATTTTTGATATTTAATACTTTGAATCACTTTAACATTCACCAGAGTGGTATATAATCAAATTTGTGATCTAATATGGGAGTAACATTAGCAAATTTACATTGTGCTCTATTATACTTCATGTTATGCTTTTATTCTATATGGTGTCTTTTGTTCCCCCTCCCGCTTTGTTCGTGTGTGTGTGTGTGTGTGTGTGTGTGTAGTTTTGTTTGCTTATTTATTTTTTAGTTTCAGGTGTAGAATTTAGTGATTCATCGCTTACATATAACACCCAGTGCTCATGCCGACAAGTGCCCTCCTCCATGCCCATCACCAGTTTAGCCCATCCCCCTCTCCTCCCCCCTCCAGCAACCCCACTTTGTTCTCTATTGTTAAGAACCTGTTTTCTGGTTTCTCTCTCTCTCTCTCTCATGTGTGTGCAGATGCGCACTCTCTTACTCTCTCTCTTTTAGTAACGGCACTTTGATGGACTGTTTTAGTTCTTCAATGGCTGCCTGTATAATTATAAATTTATGTGATATACTCAAGTAAAGACAGCATCCACCCTCCATAATGACTTGTGAAGAATTACAAAGAATTTCCAAGAATTCCAGCCCCCAGGTTTACTTGGTTACATTTGTGTTGGTTCTTCTAGTGTTTACATTTATATCTGGACTAATTGATTTATCACCATTAACAAATCTGTATTTGATCCTGACCATGAACATTCCCCCATCAGCTACCCCTTCTCTCCTGTGGACTTGTGTTATAATAATGTATATTGCCATGATGTAAAACGGGAGTTTCTGTTCTATAATTCCCCGTGTGTATTCCTAATCCTACAGTTAAATCAACTAATGCAGAGTAATGCCTTTCATATGGTTGCTTGATTTATTTCCTATCATTTAATTATGAGCATTTTAAACATATAGAAAAATTAAAATAATTGCATAGTGAACACTTATTAACTGTTATCTAGAGTCTACAATTGATACTGACTATATATGTTCTATCATCTAACTCTGTTTAGCGATCCCTTACCATCCACCCATCTTGTTTCTTGATGCATTTCAGAATAATTTTCAGGCATCACTAGACTCTTGAACAGTTCAGCCAACACATCATTAACTAGAGTTCAATATTAATAGTCTTCATTCGCTTTTTCCATTAGCTATTTTTTCTAATTGTCAGACCAATTTCACAGCAACTGTAATTTCTATGTTTCCATTTGAAAATGTGTTCTGAAGTCTTTATAATTGAATGCTATTTTTGCTTGGGTATAACATTTTATTTCCATGAATATTTTACATTGTCCCACTAACTTCAAATGTGGGATGTCATTGTGGAAAAGATGAGTGTAATTATGATTTAGTTTCTTAAGTGATTTTCTGTTTTTCTTTTTTTTTTCCACCCAATTGCCAAAAAAGATGTCTATCTTCAAAAGTCCTATAAAATAAATCTTAATAGAGATAAGGTTCTTGTTGACTTTTTTGTATCAGAAATTCTTAGGACATTATGACCAGTTTAATCCATATATTCAGGTCTTCTTATTCTGATATTTCTATATTTATTCCTAAATAACATTTAAAAAATTTAATGTTTATTTTTGAGAGAGAGAGCTAGAGCATGAGTGGGATAGGGGCAGAGACAAAGGGAGACTCAAAATCCAAAGCAAGCTCCAGACTCTGAGCTGTCAGCACAGAGCATGACACAGGGCTAGAACCCACAGTCCATGAGATCATGACCTGAGCAGAAACCGGACACCTAACTGACAGCCACCCAGGTGCCCACCTAAATAATTAGAATCATTATTCTAATTAAAATAATTTAAAAGTTTTAATATTCCTTAGTTCATATGTATGCTTCTCTTACCCAGTCACATTATTATGTGGATTTAGGATCTTCTCTTCTTCCCTGTATGTCTCGATTCATTTTTAATCATCTATCAATCGATCTCTTGATCTATCAGTCTATTGATCTATCTACTTATTTACTTAGGCTGTTTTCCTAATCCAGTCCTACACGTTGTGGACACTGCCTACTTTCCTTGTGTTGATCACAACATGACAGTCAGTTTGTGATAAAAAAAAAAAAACCCCTTCCTTTTCTTTCCTTTGCTTCTAAATAGCTTATATTTCATCTCCTTGTCTGCGCTGAGCCTTTTACGTCTCTTTGAAGCTGAGTGTTCCCTTAAATTATTTTCACCCATTGTTGTATATTTTGTTTAAATGATTCTTTGGCTCAGTAACTACCTTTTCTGCTCAAGGGTTGACGTTTCATTTGTTTTTCTAGTGCTTTTTCTTTCCTCCTCTTATGTTTTGTTTGTAGAAACAGTTCCATGCTGGGAACTTTTTGATTTATTTCATACCTTTTGATGGAAGACCTTCCTAGATCAGGTACTTATAAAATGTTTATTCAGGAGTGAAACCCTAACTAGATTCGCAAGGATTATTCCCACTTGATAACGAGGCATCTCCTGGCATCGGTTGATATTCATGTGTGAGCTGTTTTGCCTTGACTTCCCCCCAGGCGACAGACATCGGCAGGTCGTGAGCTGCTCCCAGTTCTTTGGAGGTGGGGACAGAGATGACCTGGTCCCTCCTGTCTTGCTGTCCCACCATGCCAGACGAGCTCTGGAGAAGACCCGACTAGCAGCCCACCATCATGTTACCCAAGTCAGTGATGAACGAAGCCCTTAGTTATTCCTGAGTAGGATTCCCACACCCTGAGAAAGATGCTCTGTTCACTCTGCCTATGTGGCTGCACATAACATTTTGTGGTCACTTCCCACACTTTCATCTCATTCTCCCTGCTTTTGGAAGGTCATTTGAGTTCATGGAAATCTCTTTCTTTTATTTTAAAGACAGATTATACATGTAAAGATCCTTTTGGTGAGCTTCTTCCATTTAAAAACTCTTCTCCATGTCCATCCTTCCTCTTCTTTATGGTAGAGCTCCTTTTTTACTATGTAGTATCTTTAAAGTTGTAGAACTGCTTTTTTCTATCTTAGTCCTACGTTAAAAAAAATTATCCATTCATCGGTTGATGGTCATTTAGGCTCTTTTCATAATTTGGCTGTTGTTGAAAGCAAAAATAATTTTTTAAATGTATGTTTATTTACTTTTGGGAGGGAGAGAGAGAGTATGAGTGGGGGGAGAGCAGTAGGAGAGGGAGACACAGGATCCAAAGCAGGCTCCCAGGCTCTGAGCTGTCAGCACAGAGCCCAATGCGGGGCTTGAACTCATGGACCATGAGATCACGACCTGAGCCAAAGTTGGATGCTTAACCAACTGAGCCACCCAGGGGCCCCATATTCATACATTTTTAAAGGCAGGAAATTTGGATAATTGAAAACTGGATTTTTCCTTCAAAGTAGTCCTGACAGAAAACTTCCACCTACATAGTTTAATTTCATCTTTTCAACAATCCTTCAAACTGGGCAGAGTTACCCTCATTTTGTAGGTGAACAGTAGCGGCTCTGGTAGAACACCCGCTTTGGCCAATGTCACCCAGTGCGTGCATACCAGACTGAGTTCCTGACGCCCCTCTTCACTTGGGCGCACCAGCCCTCATAGCTGGGAACAGAGCGCAAACACAAGAAAAGAAAGAGCCCTCAGAACTTGCTGAGAGCTTTGACATTTGAAATAGATTAGAGAAAATACAAAATTGCCCTTATTTATCACGAGCAGGCTTTGCCATGGTGACAGACTGTCTAATTGGCTCATATATATCTTTCCATTTCAGTATATGATTCCACTCATTAGTATTCGATTCTTTCATCCCTGCCGGGCAGGGACCGAGGGCACTTGCGGACCGTGTTCCCGCCCCGGGGCCCCGCTGGGGAGTGGAATGGCGTTCATGTGATATGAAAGGTCCCAGCGAAGGACTCCCCCTTCCTACACTTGGACACGAGGAGTGCCTAATCCAGGGGCCCAGGCTTTTACTTCTTTTTCAGTCTTATGAGTGAGTGATCGGTTGTTCTCCTGATCTTTGCAGTTGAGATAATTTTATACGAGGGCCAAGTCTGTTTGCTCTGTATACCCCTCAGTGTTACAAGCGTTTTCATTACTGTATAAATGTTTCTTAATCGACTATTAGCTGTTCTTAAGGAAAGAGCTGTAGCACTTCTGATGTTCTACTTTTCTTTATCTTACATCACTCTCAATAACACCTACATATTGACATTGTGCCCACCGGTACCGAGATGCGTGGTAAATTCTCCTGGGTCAGGCGATGGGCAGTGGTCCCCAAGAATGGCTAGAAGAAGGCTGGGGACGAATCGGGCTTTCTGACCTGTCTGTGAAAACATGAAGGGAAACATACATTTTGTCGTTGCAGTCACTTTGTGTGGTGAAAATGCAAACTCGGCCAGCGGTCATATTACAGATTCCTCCCGAATTGCAGCTCCCAGACTGTCGTCATGACATTCTCTAGTGTCACATGCGTGGAGTTTTATGTCACCCAAAGACAGTATGACAGAAAACTGTGCATTACTTTCTCAGTAACCCCACCCATCCGCCTTATCCTCTTGAGAAATAACATGTTCTGAAAGAGAAAAAGGCACATACGTATCACACATCAATCCCATGGGCTCAGAAAACAGGTGGAGAGTTTACACATTAATTAAACTTTATTTTATGCATTAAATGCATGTGTGCGTGTGTGATACTTGTGTGTCTGGACGCCACATGCGCACACACACTCACGTGCTCACACACACACTGCCCATCAAGTTCAGAAACAGAGGTAGCCATCCTTGTGCCTAGAGTAGAAAAGGAAAGAATGGAAATATCCGAATTCATTTTAAATGCCATTTTGGATGTAATAGGAATTATCAAATTAAATCTAATTGAACAACTGAGACATAAATTACTAATTTCAGCCCCAGCCAGAATTTTGCAGATTTGTCCCATTTTCCCGTATAGAATATAGCATTTGGCACAAATTCTAGATCAGACCTTCTATGCAGCTGCTTAACTGTTAGCCTTGATAGAGAATTGTTTGCATCATGCCTCAGGGAAAAAAAATCCTGACACATCTGGTTTCTTCTGTTCTGCTGTAGAGAGCCCTCACACACGAGTGATACCCTATAATCTGGGCGGTCCCACTGGCTACCTGAGCGTGGACGCCATCTTGTGTGCTTTGTGTAAACAGAAGGTAGAGACTCACTCTTACCAACAGCCAGATAGCATATTTCAGAGTCACTTTTTAATATAAAAAAAATGTTCACACAGTAGAACAAGAACTACAAGAGACGCTGTCTTTATTTAACTTCCTTCATTTCTTATTTTAATGTCACTAACGTACCTTAAATGGATTCGTGTCAATGTGCACACATCTCTGAAACTGGCCTGTGTAAGGTGGTAATTGGTCTCAGAGCCATTCTGAATAGTGAATTTACTTGACAAGTCAGATTCCTGCACGAACAGGTATTTTCCAGGATGATTGTTTTTCTTGGGGTCTTAGGGCTCTGTATCTTCCTCTCTCATGCATTTTTCCTCCGTATTGTAATCATCTTGATTTTATGTAAATAAAATAAATCGCATTGTTTTGTTTTATTAAGTTTATGTTAATTCCGCAACCTACAGTGTTACATTAGTTTCTGGTGCACAGCATAGTGAGCCAACAGTGCTGTCCGTTACTCACTGCTCAACGTGACCTGTCTGCCCTCTAATCCCCATCACCCATCTCCCCCATCTCCCCCCACCCACCATCCACCCCTTCTCTGGCAACCATCAGTTTGTTCTCTATAGTTAAGAGTCCCTTCCTTGGTTTGTCCCTCTCTTTTTATTTTTTTTCCTTTGCTCATTTGCTTTGTTTCTTAAATTCCACATGTGAGTAAGATCATATGGTATTTGTCTTTCTCTGACTATTTCACTTAGCATTACATGCTTTAGCACCATCCAGGTTGTTGCAAATGGCGAGATTTCATTCCTTTTTTCGGTTGAATAGTAATTCTATTTCTATTGAATTGTGAAAAATACCACACATTCTTTACCCATTTATCTATCAGCGGACACTTGGGCAGCTTCCATAATTTGTCTATTGTAAATAATGCTGCAGTAAACATAGGGGTGCATGTATCCCTTTGCGTCAGTGCTTCTGTATTTTTTTGGTAAATAGCCAGCATTGTGATGACTGCATCGTAGGGTAGTTCTGTTTTTAACTTTCTGAGGAGCCTCCCTGCTGTCTTCCACAGTGGCTGCATCAGTTTGCATTCCCCTGCCCGACAGTACATGGGGGCTCCCCTTTCTCCGCATCCTTGTCAATACTTGTGGTTTTTTGTGTTTCT
Organism: Mungos mungo; assembly: GCA_004023785.1. Taxonomy (NCBI): domain Eukaryota; kingdom Metazoa; phylum Chordata; class Mammalia; order Carnivora; family Herpestidae; genus Mungos; species Mungos mungo. Next base: position 285,422 of record PISW01001869.1, read on the forward strand.
GATTTTAGCCATTCTGACAGGTGTGAGGTGCTATCACGTTGTGGTTTTGATTTGTATTTCCCTGACGATGAGTGATGTTGAGCGTCTTTTCATGGGTCTGTTGGCCCTGGCCATCTGTATGTCTTGAACAAACAATTCTAAAATGTGTATGGAACCACAAAAGACTCCAACTGACCAGAGCAATCTTGAAAAAGGAAAACAAAACTGGAGGTATTACAATTCCAGGCTTCAAATTACATTACAAAGCGTAGTAATCAAACAGTATGGTACTGTCACAAAAATAGACACATAGATCAAAGGAACAGAATACAACACTCAGAATAAACCCACAATTATATGGTCAATTAATCTTCAACAAAGGAGGAAAGATACATAATAGGAAAAAGACTTTCTTCAACAAATGATGCTGAGAAAACAGGAAAGGAACGTGCAAAAGAATGAAACTGGACCACTTTCTTACACCGTACACAAAAATAAACTCAAAATCGATTAAGGATCTAAATGTGAGACCAGAAACATAAAAGTCCTTGAAGAGAGTCCAGGCAGTAATTTTTCTGACATTGGTGATAGCAACATTTTTCTAGGTATGTCTTCTTTGTCAAGGGAATCAAAAGTAAAATTAACTCTTAGGACTACATCAAAATGAAAAGCTTCTGCACAGAGAAGGAAACAGTACACAAAACTAAAAGGCATCCTACTGAATGGAAGAAGATATTAGTAAATGACATATCTGATACAGCGTTAGTATCCAAATATATATGTGTGAGTGTGTGTGTGTGTGTATGTGTATGTATATGTATGTATATATATGTGTGTGTGTATATATATATGTATATGTATGTATATAAAACAGGGATCCTGGGAGGCTCAGGCAGTTGAGCATCTGATTCTTGATTTCAGCTCAGATCATGGTCCCAAGGTCATGGGATCCAGCCCGTGTCAGACTCCACACTGAGCCCTGAATGTGGAGCCTGCCTGGGATTCTCTCTCCCTCTCTCTCTGCCCCCTCTCCCTACTCCCACTCTCTGTTCCTCTAAAATTAAAAAAAAAAGTTAAAAACCAGAAAGAAAACACATAAAAAAACAGACATAACTCAACACCCCCATAACAAATAATCCAGTTTTTAAAAAGGGCAGAAGACATAAGTAGATTTTTAAAACATTTTTAGATGTTTATTTGTTTTTTTGAGAGAGAGAGAAGGGGTCAGGGAGGGGCAGAGAGAGAGAGGAAGACAGAATCAGAAGCAGGCTCCAGGCTCTGAGCTGTCAGCACAGAGACCAACAAGGGGCTCAAACCCGTGATCTGTGAGATCATGACCTAAGCTGAAGTCGGATGCTTAACCGACTGAGCCCCCCAGGCGCCCCTAGACTTTATGTCTGAAGCTCACCTAGTTGAGTAGCCTCAGTACTTCAACATCTCAGGAGGTAATATGATTGGTATCTTTCAGCAGCAACAGTAACTATTGGGAGACCTTGCTATCATAACCAGTATCAAGAGTGAAGCAGTAATTCCTCGTTAAATATCACATTTGTATTAACCTTCCAATAATTTCTGGTACGCACACATATTGTAGCTATCTTGAAACTATGACCTTCGTGATTTGATTTATTGTACACTTGAATTAAGTCCAGTGCACGGTCCGGTGGAAACACTTGTGGCTAAATTGCCATCATTACTGTGCTCTACCACACTGATGTTTGATGCAGTTGAAAAGGTAATTTTAGTTTAATTTATTCTGACAACTGGATATACCTGGTGCAGACCTAATATGATTTGAGGCACGTATGCACACTCACACAGGATTCTTATGACTACACCACATGGACGTGGACCAAGAAACCCTCAGTGTCTCGTGCATTTGGTGTGGAAATACCTTTGCTCCCCCAAGTCAGTTACCTTTGATACACCGCTCAAGAAGCCCTACTAATCTGGTATGAAGATTTACGTCTCTTTCAATGAGAAGGGGCGTCAAAGCTGGTAGAAACGGTCATGGGGAGCTGGACTATAATACTCTCCTTTCATTAAAATAATATCTGCTTCTTTTTATAAACCCTGGAGCCTGGCCTTCTCTTTCATCTGGCTCTTTGGAGTCTGAACAGTTTAACATTAGCTATTCAATGGGAGACCCAGATTCCAATTGGGCGGTCTTTGCATGAGGCTGAATGCCCAGAGATGGCTTCCTACATGTCGCAGAAACCTTCCACTGTCCTGCCCTCCCCTCCCCACTCCAGTGTGCTGTGTGATAAATGGAAGATTATTTATAGACCAGGCCTTGAAAGGACAAGACGTACAGACTTTCATGTATTCTGGGATGGCCTACCTCAGCCAACTGGCCACAACACCCACCAACAGGACACAGTGTTGAACTGCAGAAGATAAACAACGAGAGAGTCACAGATTTACAAAATTCAATTGAAATCCTAAGATGCAAAAGAAAAAAAAAAGATAGGTGTAGAAATATAGCCGTAGTCCAGTTATTGGCAGAAATTTCCCTCTGCATTCCATATGAATTAAGCAGCCTCCTAACCACTTTGTTTCAGAACTGCAGTAACGTCCGCAGTTAGAGAGCACCAGCTGTAAACCGTCTCTTCACGGAAGTCTCGATACGCTTCCTGGAACCCTTGCATAGCCCTGATAGTTTTGATAAACTTGATAGATATGAAAGACAAAACCTCAAACATTTACAGATAAACTTCATTCCTAAGTTAAAACCTGGGTGAAAATGTGGGCAACTAATCAAATATTTGGATGTTATTGTCCCCCCAAAACCAGATGGAATCTGAAACCCAGAGCTGTATCCTTGAAAATACTCTTCTTCAAGGTCATCAAGATTGCCTTTATTGGTAAATTACATTTATTGTGTTACTAAAAGCGAAATACTGCGTATCATCATGTAGCTGTGAATGAATAAATAAGAGTCTGGCTAGAATTTGAAAGAGACAACGGTCAAAGACATGTAGGGTCCATTTTCAGGTGCTAGTCTGGGTTCAGGACATTCGAAAGATTCAGACCCCATGCACTCTTTAGCAAAGCAAATCTGGTGAGTTCTGAGGTTTCTCCCAGTATTCAAGGCAAGGAGAAATCCTCACACATATCATGTTATGTTATGTGGTTTGGTTTGGTTTGGTATATAAAGCTACTGAGTCCTGTGTATACCAAGAAAAAAAATTTTTAAAAAAGGCATGTCAGAATAACTTGTTTACCAGTTCCTGTATAGTGTTCTAGAACTTTTTAGTACTAATTAACATCTATGTGGCTGTGCATATAAAATGTCATTAACCATTTCATTGACTTCTTATTCTCTATATCCCAATCAGAACTTGCTTAAAAGAAATTTGAAAAAATCAGCCTTAATATATTTAATCTTATTTTCACCTTACGGAATGGTTCTAATTGCTGGTGGTGATTTACAACATTAATAAAAATAGGCTTCAGTCAAATATATTACGATGAGAAGTGTCACTAGGAAAGAGAAGCCTAACCTTTATTAAGAAATAGAAAACAGGGGTGCCTGGGTGGCTCAGTCAGTTGAGCGTCTGACTTTGGCTCAGGTCCTGATCTCATAGTACATGGGTTCAAGCCCCACATCAGGCTCTGTGCTGGCAGCTCAGAGCTGGAGCCTGTTTCGGATTCTGTGTCTCCCTCTCTCTTTGCCCCTCCCCTGCTCATAATCTGTCTCTTAAAATAAATAAATGTTAAAAAATTAAAAAAAAAAAGAAATAGAAAACAGTTTCATTTATTAGGGAACTTCAATCAAAGTTGGGCAGGAAAGAAGACGTGAAATTTTAGCAACGCCTATGATTTTAACTCAAAGTCTTTCATGTCTTTGTTCGTCCAATGAAAAATACCAAGAGAAGAATATGGACATAAGCTTATGTGAGTCAGTAAAAATGCCTTTTTTTTACTGTCTCTTTTTATTTATTTATTTTTAAGGTTTTATTTAAGTTCCAACTAACATGCAGTGCTATAGCTATATTGGTTTCAGGTGGACCATACAGTGATTCGACACTCCCATACATCCCTCAGCGCTCCTCACAAGTGCCCTCCTTAATCCCGACCACCTATTTCACCCATCTCCCCGTCCACCTCCCCTCTGGTGACCATCGGTTTGTTCTCTGTAGTTATGAGTCTATTTCTTGCTTTGCCTCTCTCTCTTTCTTTTCCTTTGCTCATGTGTTTCCTAAATTCCACATATGAGTAAAATTATATGGTACTTGTCTTTCTCCGACTTATTTCACTTAGCATTATACTCTAGCTCCATTCGTGTTGCTGCAAACGGCAAGATTTTATTCCTTTCTATGGCTGAGTAATATTGCAGTGTTTGTGTGTGTATCACATCTTCTCTATCCATTCATCTATCAATGGATACTTGGGCTGTTTCCGTAGTTTGGCTACAGTAGATAATGCTGCAGTAAACATAGGGGTGCATATATCTTTTGGGATTAGTACTATTGTATTCTTTGGGTAAACATTCAGTAGCACAATTGCTGGGTCATAAGGTAGTTCTATTTTTTACTTTTTGAGGAACCTCCATATAGTTTTCCAGAATGGCTGTACCAGTTTGCATTCCCACCAACAGTGCACAAAGGTTCTCTTTTCTCCACATGTTCCCTGATGTCTGTTATCTTGGGTTGTTGATTTTAGCCATTCAGACAGGTGTGAGGTGGTGTCTCATTGTAGTTTTGATTTGTAATTCCCTAATGATGAGTGATGTTGAGCATCTTTTTGTGTCTATGGGCCATCTACGTGTCCTTTTTGGAGACATGTCTCTTCATGTTTTCTGCCCATTTTTTTAATTGGATTATTCATTTTTGGGGGTATTGAGTTTTATAAGTTCTTTATATATTTTGAATACTAACTAACCCTTTATCAGATATGTTATTTGCAAATATCTTCTCTGGTAAAAATGCCTTTTAAAAAATCTGTTCAATTACTATTTAGAATATAGCATTGAAGAATATATCAGTGGGGTGCCTGGGTGGGTCAGTTGGTGAAGCGTCCGGCTTCAGCTCAGGTCACTATCTCACAGTTCGGGGGTTCGAGCCCCACATCGGGCTCTGTGCTGATAGCTAGCTCAGAGCCTGGAGCCTGCTTCAGATTCTGTGTCTCCCTCTTTCTCTGACCCTCCCCTGTTCCCACTGTCTCTCTCTGTCTCTCAAAAATAAATAAAGAACATAAAAAAATTTTTAAATAAAAGAAGAATATATCAGTGATGACTTATGAAATCACTTATTTTGGTCACACATGAAAATGTGTGGCAGGTGAAACTTTACTTTGATTTCTAAATAGTGATCGTGAAGACTTGGTGTTTTCTTTCCCATCTTTGACTTCTGAGACTATGAGAATACAGATTGGTATAATGAACTTATATTTGGCATTGTGGGATACAGAATTTTTAGAGGTGGGGCATTATTTTGGAAACATATATATATAATGATGTTGTAGTAGGCAGACAAGGGGCCTTCCAGAGGTGCCTACATCCTAATCCCTTAAATCAGTGGCTATGAAACACTACATGGCATAAGGGAATTGGGGTTAAGGTGCAAGTAATGACCTTGAGATGGGGAGATTATTCTAGATTACCCAGAAAGGCCCCATCTAATCAAACAAGCCCTTCCAAGCAGAAGGCTTCTCCCAGTGGGATCAGAAGATGTAACCACAGAAGGGTCGGAAGGAGGCAGGGGAGCTGACTTTGGACATGGGGGAGGAGGCCACTTCCAGGAAATTCAAGTGCCCCCTAGAAGCTGGATAAGGCAAAAACACAGCCTCCCTTGAAAGCCCCCAGAATAAGCCCAGCCCCATCCACCTTGGTTTTAACCCAGTGAGACTCACGTCCAACTTCTAACTTCCAGAAGTATAAGATAATGAACTTGTGCTGTTTTAAGCCACTAGGTGTGTGGTAATGGGTTACGACAGCAACAGGACATCTATTCAGATACGAATAAGATTTAACATTTTCTCCCTCCACACTGAGAGAAAATGCTAAGAACTCTATTTCAAGTTGTTATGGGGGGGTGGGGAATATAGCCCCTCAGAACAAGAGAAACACGTTTTATGTTTGCACAGCAAACAGATTATAACTATAGTACAGTTGATTTCCATGTTGATAGGATGAAGGAACTCAGCGTTTCTATTGTCTGTTGTTTGAGAGACTCAAGAAACATCTAATTTTATTAGGCCAATATTCCAGCAGCCACAGGGACGAACGTGTATGCGATCAAGAATTCTCTCTGCTAAAGCAGATGGGATTTTAGAGTAGATCAATCACACAAAAATTCAGTGTCGACTTTATTTTTGCCCTTAAAAACTTCAGATAGGTCGAGGTTGGTTGATGTGCAGATCACACACCTGCTCGTTACACAGCTATCCTTTGCAAAATACCTTATACGAGAAAAGACTTTTTCATAAATAAGTTGTTTAATGTAGGAGAAAAAAATTGTTAGTTAACACCAACAGAAATGTGGTTAGTCCTTCAACGGCACTTACTTTCTCCGAAGTACAAGTATACTGCATTCAGGACACACCTCAACCACGGTGATGGGTTGTGTGATGACAAGCTTCACTGGAAAACAGAGAGAAGGACAGTTGGCCATGGCATTTGCCTTTGTAGGTCCCAGGAGTTCTGGAATGGCTCAAATATTTTCTCCCAGTGTGAGCAGTGTTTTTCTTATCATGGGTTGCTTTTTTTTTTTTTTTAGAATAGTTTATTGCCAAGTTGGTTTCCATAGAACACCCAGTGCTCTTTCCCGCAAGTGCCCTCCTCCATGAGCATCACCCCCTTCCCCTTTCCCCCTCCCTCTTCAGCCCTCAGTTTGTTTTCAGTATTCAAGAGTCTCTCATGCTTTGCCTCACTCCCTCTCCCTAACTCTTTCCCTCCCTCTTCCCCTCCCCATGGTCCCCTGTTAGGTTTCTCCTGTTAGACCTATGAGTGACAACATATGGTATCTGTCCTTCTCTGCCTGACTTATTTTGCTTAGCATGACACCCTTGAGGTCCATCTACTTTCCTACAAATGGCCAGATTTCATTCTTTCTCATGGCCATGTAGTATTCCATTGCGTGTATATACCACATCTTCTTGATCCATTCATCAGTTGATGGATATTTAGGCTCTTTTCATGATTTAGCTATTGTTGAAAGTGCTGCTATGAACATTGGGGTACTCACTTCCACTCTACATAGAAGTAAACCATAAAGTACATAGAGCAGTATCTGTCCCCAGAAAGGAAAGAGCAAGTCTTCCACTGGTCTGTGGAAAACACTATATAATATAAATTCTGTTGTTCTTGGTCTTTACTTGTCCTAGACATTTTAGAACTTAAGTGGGAATTAGGGTTTTTAGAAGGAAGTCGTGGATGTTAGGTTTTGAGTTGGTAATACAGAGACCTTCCGTGCCTTCCACAAGGCAGCCCCTCCTTGGGTGGGAGAGCCCTGGCCATCGAACAGGTAGGACTTTATTCACTCACATCCAACTGTAATCCAATGAGTAATCCTCCATCCTGAGGAAGAGCTGACATAAGGGGTTCCTTATAGTGGCTGCTATGGCTGCCTGGAAAGAGAGGCATCGTTTACCAGCCCTGCCTGAGCATGAAGGGGTCAGCCGAACACGGGGGCACAGGGAGATTATTAAAAGGAGGGCCCTCCTGTTGGGCAGGCTCCCCAGTCGGCAGAGAAGACTTCAGGTCTTCGGCAACACTCAGTCCTTCTGTGAGCTGACATGCCACGTGGTCCCTGCTGTGCTGAGAGCTGGTACTGACTCTGGAATTTTCCAACAACGCTTTCAAAGTCATGAGGATTTATATTTTTATCCTCAAATACAATTTCCAACATAAGACTTCCAGGTGTCTTAGGTAACATACAGCTGCTGTACCTCATTGGTTGGAACAAATATTTTTCATTGTGGGGCAGTCAGTAGAATTAATTAGTTTGAGGGAAAGCCACATCCATGAATCGCTGGGGGTTATTCTTAAATGAGATTCACTTTGCCACTTGGTCAGAGTCCGTGCTGGCCATTGCAAACCACAGACTGAGTGCACTTGGTTTTCATGCTAATTTTATTGTTTCTCAACAACAGTGCTGACAGGGAGTAGCTCCTTCTTAATCTGATTGAGCATGTGCTACATGACACAGCATCCCGGGGTGCTAGGTGGGAGATAACTGGGAGGAGGTTGGCTTGTGTATAAGAACCAGCGAAGAACTCTACGTGGGAAAGATTTCCACTGACGACATTCAAGACTGGCCAACAGTCCTTGGCCCGGTGCCCTTAGAACTGAGCCCTCCCATTGGATGGATCCCATGGCCTTAGCCGAGTCCAGTCTGACCCTGACTGACAAAACTAGAGTAGAAAGGAGGGCATGTCAATTCAGTGTAAGCTGACTGTCAACTCAGCATGACTCTCTGAAGTAGACTTGAGATCCCTATTTTGTACAAACCAGTGACTTTGAACACCTTTTCTATGACTAAGTGGATCCCACAATGCACAGAAGTCCCAGAATCTCTTGTCACTGTCTCTAGGTGGCCTGCTGACAAGGCAGAGCAGGGAGGGATGATCCTCACTAAGATCTGCAGAAGGACAGGTGCTCCAGGAGTGGGTGGGACCAGTGGTCTGGACAGAGGGAGATTCTAGCAGTTGCTGGTGTTCCATTCCCTCCATTTGATCCAACTGCTTGGTGTATTTCCTGGATCACTCAGTTTCTTCTTATTTGTTTCTCCTTGACCAAGAGCACATGCTATGGGCACCTCCTCTGTTGAAGGATAAACCATGATTCCTGACTGAGTCCATCTGTTCCCTGATCCTGATCCCAGCTGTGTCTGCAGCTGCTCCCTCCCCACACCATATCTCGCTGTCAGTTCCAGCCGCACTCCTTACTCCCCGGTCCCCAGATCACCAACCTCTTCTTTGACTCTATCTTCACAAGTATGGCTCCACCATCTCCCTTCCAAGCCCTTCTTTGTCCAGCCAACTCCTCCACTCCACCTGGAGGTCTCAGAAAGAAAGGCTTTTCCTGATTGTTCCGGTCCATCATTTTCCCATTACCAGTGTTGTGGCCTTTAATTATGCAGTGATTTACAGGAGCAAATGTTTGCATTCTGATTTTCCCGTTAGATGCTACACTCCAGGAAGGCAGATCCATGTCTGTCCCCCTTTTTGTAAGAGTCCAGCGTGTGCCTGATGGCTATGCCAATGGTATCTGCCAGGGACCCTACTCAGTGCCTGGTCTCCCCCTCTGGCCTCCAGGAGTGCCCTTCAGTGCCATCTCCAGCCAGCCAGGCTTGGCTGACCCAACCCTGCACTCACCTACCTGCTTGACACAGGAACACCGAACAGACACAGAGCCAAAGTAAGCTTCTGGTGGCTTCTCAGAGATAAGCATTTTCTGGACTCTGGAAGCATATATTTTTCATAGGATGCATGGCAAATTTCACTTAGTCTAGCCACCTTCTTTAGGCAGGCAGAGAAGTGGGGGTATCAACTCCATTGTGCTCACATTGTCCACCCATCATGTACCACCCTGCCCTCCTCTTCCCCCACCACTCTTCCCTCCAGTCCCCCCACCATCCTGCACTCCCCCACCCCCCACCAATCTGCCCTCCTCTCCCCCATCGCCCTGTCCTTCCCTTCCCCAATGACTCTGCCCCCTACTCTGTCCTTTCCTCCCCTACCACGTTGCCCTTCCCTCCCCTGCCACTCTGCTCTCCCCTCCCCAACCACTCCATTCACCTCTTTCACTTGTACCTTGCATCCACTCCCTTCTTCTGTGGCACTCTGGATAGTATCACTGGCCTGTCCCCACTCTCCCATATCTGCCCTCTGCGTCCAGATACAGTGGCATGTGGGCCGTCCCCTGAAGTTATCCACACCCCCACCACGATGCATGTTTCCTTCCTTTGGGAGACAGAGAAAGGTGACTGAAACCGAGAGGGAGGCCAGGTCCTTATCATGGCCCAGCAGGACTGGGACATGTGTCATGCATCCATCGCCCAGCTATCCAGCAGTTATTCCTCCATCTGAGCGCTTTCTTGTGCCCACCTGAGCAGGCCAGTCCCTGCCCCCTGAGAGCTGGCATCTGCTCTGGGAGACACACAGGTCTGCTCCTTCAGGCGCCAGCCTACCCGGCCCCTTCTCCTGAGCCATGGTCTTTTCCTTCTTCCAATTAAGTCATGTGCTCTTAGCAACATGCAGTACCCTGGGTTTCTCTAGAAATAAAAGGCAAACGCCAGCAGAAAGTCAGACGAATAGGTGTATGATTGAAGACACAAATGCTTGCTGCTATTTGCCAGGGTGCTTGAAACATGTAAGATCTGGAGTGAAATCCGCTCTAAACAGGCACTCGGGCCTCCTTGGAGGTGAGCCCCTCACAGAGGTACCTGAAGTTGTCACGTCCCAACAGTCCGCCTCCGCTGGAGATTTCAGCCTTGGCTCCTTGGCCATTTGCCTCCCAAGAGCTGTTAAGTAAGATCGGGATGTCTTAGTTCTATCCTGCCCACGAAAGAGTAGGACCCTATAAATTTTCTTGAGCAAAGATCACATAAAGCAAAGACATGAAGATTTTTTAATCCTGTTAAAAAGATTGTCATAGTTAATGTAATGTAAGGAATCTAAAAGGCTGAACCTCAAGATATTCGCATAGATGATGCTAATGACCTTGATAAGCTCTCTTTATTTTTGAATGTCAGTATCCATTATTTGAACCATTGAATAATCTTTCAGGAGCACTGCAGCGGGCTGTATTCAGCTTAGGGGCATTCTTGGTGCCACTTCTCTGTAGGACAATAGGGTCCCAGACAGGAATACAAAGCCAACTATTCTGTTTAACCTTCGTTTTCAAAGCAAAAGGGACTTTGCTAAAACATTACTATACAGGCATGTTGATTCCTCATGAAGTAATGTGTTCATCTCAACAGATATACATCTATCATGTTATACATATTTTATATTTTTTTATATTTTTCTCTAATACAGAAATGAATTTCATAAACTAATTGGCATCTTTGCATTGAAAGCATAATAGAGTCTGGCAAGATCTCATTTTTTATTTGGCTGATGTATATATAGAAAGATAGCAATAGAAATATAGATAGATAGAAATATAGATAGATAGATAGATAGATAGATGGATGGATATCTCACATTTTTTTTTATCCACTTATCTCCTGATGGACACGTAGGCTGCTTCCGTATCTTGGCTAGTATAAATAATGCTGCAGTATACATAGGGGTGCATATATCTTTTCCAATTAGTGTTTTTGCTTTCTTTGGGTGAGTACGCAGTAGTGTGAATACTGAACCATATGGTAATTCTGTTTCTAAAAGAACCTCCATCCTGTTATGGGCAGTGGCCGCTTCAGTTTACAGTCCTACCAAAAGCGTATGAGGGGCCTTTCTTCTCCACATCCTCGTCAACGTTTGTTCGTTCTTGTCTTTTTAATCCTAGCCATTCTGACAGGTGTCAGGCGACGGCACCTTGTAGTTACAACATCAGTAAGTCACAGAGATGGGACATACAGTACAGGGGATGTATTCGGCAGATGGTAGTAACATTGTCTGGAGGTAGAGGGTGACCACTTACCGTGGTGATCGCCAAGTAGCATACGGAGTTGCTGAATCATCATGTTGTACATCTGAAACTAACATACTCCTCTATGTTAGTTACACCTCGATTTAAGAAAAAGAAAAAAAAAAGTGATAGAGTCTGAGAATCTTCATTCAAGATAAACTGAATCATTAGAGAAAACAAGAAGATACTATTCTTTTCAAGGAAACCAAGCACATGTTATATATTCTTCGTTGCCAAGCATCGTAGTTATTGTGTGGTGGTTGCCTGAAGGAGATGGGCATTTCAGAGTACAGGTTAGCTGATTCCAGAAAGCAGCACATGTTAAATCCTAACTGGATTTCTGGGGGAAGCGTGGAAGGCCTTGGGGGCAGCAGGTTTTACGTATGATCTCATGTTCCAGATACACATAGTGGAGCTCTGTTCTCTCCAATCTCCTGGAAATGAGTTGAGGGAGAGGGGAAACATCTGTGAGAAAGGACTTTTATCCTGAACTATGGATTCTACCCAAATAGGAAATCAGCTGTCTATTAATGCTGGGCACATGACTGGCTACGGGCTCCGTAGCTAACATTCCCCAAAGGGTTTAACAAAGACTTCCTGCCAGTCCTGTTAATTGCTTATCAAAAAAGGTGTTCCATGCTGCCTTTTAAATAGTGTGGAAGGCCAGTGGCAAATCAAGTAACTGGGAGAAGGATTTCTGAAAGATGAAAGGAAATTTGCATTTAGAAAGGCAAAGATGAGAAATTAAGCAAAATCCTTTAACCTTACAATAGTTCAGAGTGAGCCAGAATGGAGTACGCCATGGCCCTTGGCAAACCTGGGTGCTGGGGACAGAAGAGGGAAGCTGGTGGTGACTGTTCCAGCACATGAGGTTCTGGCTGCCAACTGCAGTGGGGAAGAGTGCCCACTAGCGGCTGCCTGGTATGGATGCTTCTTCCTAAGAGAGCTCCAACATAGATAGGTGGGAAGCCTGTGCAAGAAAGATATTTATTCTGAACCAAATGTGAGGAGTTCGACATCATAATCGCTGTCATAAATACGAGACCATGTAGAGGTTCTCTTGTGCATTCTACCTCTGATACTTTTCCAGGAATACTCTACGACGCATGAGCCCAGTTATTATTGGGAGGAAACTCATATTAAATAAATTTCTCCAGATCATATTGCTGTTACAGGAGAGAGTAGGAGCTAGACTTTCTGCCTTCTCCATCTGGCTGCTTCTCACATTTGGGAACCCAGAGTGTGGTAAATGTGAAGGCGGCTGATATAAACACAAACCTACTAAAAGAAATGATTAGGTAGAAAGGAAGGCAGTGCATGCTATTGTTTCTCTTTCGCTTGGGGACTGCTTCAAATTGAGAGTGGGGTTTTTGACACTGATTAAACCAAGAAAGGGAGGGGACCTGTGCACAGAACCAAATTGGAGACACAGGCGAGAGATGAATGTGGAATCCTTAATGGATGAGATCACTGGGTGAATCTGTTGGGGGTCAGCGCACCTGGTAGGCCGACTCAACGGCCATGAGCTGGTCGGAGAGACGCAGTGAACTCTGTGGCTTTGTTCGTGCACAGGTCAGAGGAGATTTCATAAGGCATTTTATGAGCAAGGGCACCACGTGCAGAGTAAAACTTTGGCTGCGCTGAGTACATTTTAAAAGAGAAGTATTACTTATTTGGGGGAACCTACTGAGGAGATTCTTGAAGGTCTTGAACTATAAGCTTCAGCCCTAGAGAGAGTAATGAGGTGATCAAAGAGAAGCTGTACAGGAGACAGAAAAAAATGTTCAATGCACTGAGTTTTCAAAGCCATGGCAAGAGAAGTGGTTCTGGTGTGAATAGTATCACTAGCACTATACTTACAAAAGAAAAAATCTATTTGTGTTGGATTTTTACCAACTTCTAGACATTTTGACTCAGGCCTCAGATATGTTAAGAACTCTCTCTCTCTCTCCCTCTCTCTCTCTGTCTCTCTAAAATAATGGAGAAGGTGTGGGATGAGACACCCTTGAGACTCCATGGAACTATGAGATCCTGTGATACTCAAAATTAAATTGGAGATTTGGAAAGTTATTTAGGATAACCACAAACAGATGAAACCGAACTTATGGAAAGAGACTGTTCACAACAGTGAGCCTTGGAACAGACCCATCTTTGTGCTATCCCAGAGTGAGCTGAGTCACCTCACAGCCCAGAGGCCAGCACAAGAAAGGCTTCTGAGATTACCAGGTGGAAATCACAGCAAACTCTGAGGATAAGTATAGGTCTATGATGGGGAAGCACAAAGAAGGGAAGGAGGGAGGAGAGTGGCACAGAGTGAGGCGCATGTGAAACAGCGAGGTGGACAGTATACTCAAGGGCTCATGAGAAAAATCCATGATGCTCAGTCAGGAAAGGCATGGAGATCAGAAGACCTGGATCCTCGTTTTCTTCTCTACTTTGGAGGCAGTTACAAGTTTTGAGCCTCAGTGTCATCATCTACCAAAAGAGAGGAGCAGGTCCAGATGATCACTTCTGTTCCCATTTAGTCTTTGAACATATTGTACCTTTTGCTTTTAATAGATTGCTTATTAGTCAGCTACTTCTGCAACAATGCAGTGTAACAAATAGTCCCCCGAATCTAAAACCATCTATCTCTCTGTCCCTTGAGTTCCTAGTTGGCTGGGTATTGGCTGGCCTCAGCTAGGTTAGGCTGGGCTGGGCTTGTCTCCAGGTATCAGATGGGGCCAGGTGGGCTCCAGTTGATTCTGTTCCTCTCTGTGCCAACACGGATGTAGGGTTTGCTTTGCTCAGGGAAGATGGCAGCAACATCAGAAGCATGGAAGACCATGTGAACATACTGAGAGCCTCTGTTCCAGACACATGGCTGGCATGATCTTGGCTGTAAGTCACATGTCCTAGCCTAACTTCGGAGGCACCAAGAAATGCATGCTTCCCCCATGTGAGGCTGGCAGAGGAAAGGAACAGTAATGGATCACTGCAGTCTAGTATCCTGAGTCTTTCAGTTTAGTTACTGATCCTCCCATGAGCACGTTTTGGCATATTTTAGAGCTGAAAAAGAAAGAGTAGCTCCCACTGATGTTACAAAGGCAAGAGGGAAAAGAGAAAGGAAGAGCCATTTTTCTCCAGTACTGCACGTGATCTGTTGCCTGAGGAAATCTTCAATCTATAGGAAGTCAAGATGTTTAAGCATTTCTCCTTCATCTACTTCTAAATTCTCAATGAAAATTTTAGGGTGACTAACAGAGGACTTGATGCAAATGCCTGTTGGTCAACTGTGTGCATGATGTAGAACCACTGTACATTGGGTAGAATTATTAAAACGTTAAAATATATCATGCTGTTGTCACCTGAAATGGCTACAGTAGGACAGAGGTAAAGCCAGATAAAACGGTATCCACCCTTCCTCTGCTAGAGTTTGTGCTGAGGATATTGCATTTCCTTGCTCTTGATGTTTCCAGTGGAATAATGTTGACCCAAATGAAATGTCATAGATTGCCACTGTGATTTTACTTTTTAGGGATAATGTTGAATTCCATTTGGACATGCGTGTAATGCTTTAAAGCTAGATTTTATTGTGATAATGAAATTGCCTCATGATGGGGAGTGGAACCATGGGGAGCTGGCTTCCCCAGCAGGGAAATAGTTGCAAACACAGACCCCTTGAGTGGAATCCTGTAATCCACCTGTGGCTTCGACCTTCTAATTTACCTTAAGGCTGTATGAACATTCTTGTTAATTAGAAGATGTTCTAGGACACCTGGGTGGCTCAGTCAGTTAACCATCTGAATTAAAAAAAATTTTTTAATGTTTATTTTTTTGACAAAGAGAGAGTGACAGAGCACAAGGAGGGAGGGAGACACAGAATCTGAAGCAGGCTCCAGGTTCTGAGCTGTCAGCACAGATTCCGATGTGGAGCTCGAACCCATGAACCATAAGATCATGACCTGAGCCAAAGTCGGACACTCAATGACAGAAGCACCCAGGCACCTCAAACATCTGACTCTTGATATCAGCTCAGGTCATGATCTCAGGGTTTGTGAGTTCAAGCCCTGCATCAGTCTCTGAGCTGACAGCATGGATCCTGCTTGGGATTCTCTCTCCCTCCCTCCATCCCTCTCTCTCTGCCCCTCCCCCACTCACATGCACACTCTGTCTCTTTCTCTCTCACAATACATAAATAAACTTAAAAAAAAATAAGGTGTTACCAGTATGGCCAGATATGAAATATTGCCAGAATAGAGAAAGAATTTTCAACAGCTTTACTGATCTCCCACCACAGTATAAATCCATTGACCGAGAAAGGAACATTGTGTGGATTTATGCCCATAGCAATACAAGTGTTAATTAAAACCTTGTTTAAAACTTTTATTTTGGAACGAGTTAGCGTTTTATAGTGACATAAGAAGTTGATTAAATAAAGTACATAAATTAGCCAGTACTCAGAGGATCCACACAGTCTTGCTGCCGCCGCCACAGATTCCTGTCTTCAACAGCACTGCTAGACCTAGACGTGTGAGAGCAGACGCCAGGAAAACAAGAAGTCCGTAGTGCTGCTTTATGTGTCCCGGCATTCCGCCATCTCCTGGTTTACAAGAACGGGACTCATGCTCTCTCCCTGCTGTTTTATGAGCTTTCATTTCATGCTTATACCCATGTAATGGGGGGGGGTAAGAAGGGGTTCATAGATGTATCATGTATGGTTTCTTGTATTAAAAAGTACGTATTCCATTTGGGGAGTCTAGTCATTCATCAAAAAATGAATAGCTCGGGGATTTTAAATAGCATTTTTTCTTTAAAAGATGTTTAATACACAAATAGTAAATATCCATTACTGAAAAATGAAGAGGCACAGATTAGTAAATTAAAAAAACAAAATAAATCACTGTATGCCAGCAAACTAAGGTGGATAATGTGAGCATCTTGGTCTCTACATCTAGACCTGTTTTTCATATATGCATAGAATTGCCTACAAATGTTCTACACATGGGAACATCATAAATGTCTCTTAAAACAGATCACACGTCGGGGCGCCTGGGTGGCTCAGCCGGTTGAGCATCTGGCTTCGGCTCAGGTCATGATCTCACTGTTCGTGGGTTCGGGCCCCACATCAGGCTCTGTGCTGACAGCTAGCTCAGAGCCTGGAGCCTATCTTTGGATTCTGTCTCCCTCTCTCTCTGACCCTCCCCTGATCACGCTGTCTCTGTCTGTCTCTCAAAAATAAATAAAAAATGTAAAAAAATTTTAAAAAAAGATCACACGGTATCTAGTGCTCTTTGATAATGCCCTCAAATCACACTTCCTGCAGATATTTTTTTTGGTCCCTTCCAATAAGCCCTCCCTGTGGGAGGGGAGGGTTACTCATTTGTGTTCATTGTGGTCACAGCCCCCATCTTCTGGGCCTGTAGTTCAGAGGAGAAGACAGTTATCGATGAGCAAACAGATGAGTGCACCATTACCGTTGTAATAAAGGTTACTAAAGTAACACAACAAGGGCACAGTGAGAGAGAACAATCACAGGGTCGGGTGGGTGGTGGACAGAAGCTCCAGACGGGTGGGCAGGGAACTCTGGGATAGCTCAATCAGGGAGGACCCCACATGTGCAAAAGTATTTCGCTTCAGGATCTGTCCCTTTCGTCTGTGGAAGAATTATCAGAATACACTGAGTTTTGGAACCTGCCACACTATGGCCACCTTCCAGAAAAAAGGTCATAAAAAGCTATGAATTAGGAGGTCAATATCCACAATGTACAGGGGTTGAAGCTCTGGAGTTCAACTTCAGCCCTGCACTTTGCACCTTCATTATGCGCCTCATGAGAGAGTAAAGGTCCACTCATTATCAAAAAGTGCTGGAAGACACACTGATTTTTGAGAGCAAAAATCACTCATCTCCCTCAGTCCCCACTTCTTAAGTTGTTGACACCAAACAAAGGCCAAGCGAAGCTACTCCTTTGGCTGACATGAAAGCTTTCACCTCAGAGACATTATGTGGATCCTGCTTGTGAGTTCCTGTTACCAGCAATATGTCAGGTGACGATAGGCTGGTAGGACTTCTGACATTGACGTTGACCAAGACCAAGTAAAATTGCAGGATTCTATTTGGTGTCATGATTTTTGGCTTCTAAAAATATGTGATGTTCCTTTGCTCTGTGTTGGGTTATTGATTTCTCTCATTTACTCATTACTCATTCATTTACTTATTCATTCATTCATTCATTCAACTCAATGAATATTTGAGAATCTACTGTGTGTCAGGTGCTATTCTAAACTACCAAGGTACCAAGCATAAGATATGACCTTTGCCCTAAGGAAATTAATATTCTAGACTAGTTTTGCCTTGGACAAAATTACAAGCTATGTCTCCTTGTGTTTGATCATTTTTAAGTGGAAAAGGGCCTGCAATATTATTTTGTCTTCTTCATTTTAAGCTCAGTGACAGAGTGGCTTCCCTAGGGTCATGGAGTCTGTTTGTGTCAGAACCAAGATTAGATTCTGTGTCCTCAGGCTCCTAGTCTTGGGCCTGTTACTGCTGCCAAAGATTTAACGTTAATCGGGGCCAGACTGCCTGGGCTTTTCTTTCTGGGTGTGGAACTTGGGAAGGTTATTTAACCTCTCAGTTCCTTGGCTCCTCCCTTGCAAAGTAGGGATGACCATAGATCTTGCCTCATAAGATTCACACCAAGATCATGAGATGGTTTCTGGAATGCCTTATGCCTGTCCCATGGTCAGCACTGGTGAAGTTGGCTGCTGTTGTTGTTTCTCTGTTACTATTATTATTCACGGTGACTGTATGAATACCCTCCTGTGGGCTGGAGCTTGAGACCACCCCTCTTGGGATTCTCAGAGCAGAAGGTTTCAGTTTAGACTTCTTCTCGTTTGAAACATCCTGAACATGAACCGATTGGTGACCATGCTGTAGAGCCTGTTTATACCCCTTCCAAAGAAAGCCATCTATAAAACGTTCATTAAATTAGTTGAATGATTTTTTACCATTTTCAGGAATTCTGAAAATAGATTCCTGCATTTTTGGTCAAACGTAACCCATTTCCCTTGTCTCTAAGTACTATACGTCAGTACAGGTTACAGAGCGTATCTGTAACAGGTGCGATGCAGTCTTTCCCAAAATACAGCCCCAACACACACACACACACACACACACACACACACACACACACACACACACAGTCACACGCACTCAAATTCACCTGAAAAATAGTACAGTCCCCTTCTGGAAACTCAAAATCTACAAGAGCTTACTAAACACTCTGGAAAGTACCAAAGTTATAAGAGCTGAATACCTCAGGTGTGTGACTGGTGCAGTCACAGAGACCATGCACCTAGAGAGACCTAGCAGTGCTTGGCTTAATGCTTTGTTGTTGTTACCTTGAAGTCCTTAGTCCTTTTTAAATAAGAAGATGTGTATTTTAATTTTTCCCTGAATCTTACAAGTCATCTAAATTATGCAGAAACTCTTAAAATCCCCATTCACACACTCTCTGGCGAGAACCCCCCCCCACCCCCCTCCCCATGTACCTGCGTCTTTCTGGGGCAGTGCCTCTGTTTGGTCCCCAAATGTGCATGTTTCCTGTCGTCTGGGTCAATGAGACAAGCTCAGTGAAGAGTCAGGACTCTAACTTGAATCTTAAAAATAGCACCAGATTTCCCAATTTAAAACATCCCTGCACACACACTAATTGCCAGCATATACCAGCCGGGCTTCTGAACGCCTAGCTGGGCAGAATTTAGCTTAACCTTGTTTTGATAACCAGAATTCGAAGTTCTTCCTCAAAGGACTATAAATGGTCAGTTAAACCAGAGATACAGGATTTAAGTATAATCCGTAGAAACTAAGCATTTCAAGGGGGTTGTTCCCCAAATTCATCTTTATGTAATTGCTAGTTATAAGACTTTTTTTAGATGAAGAAATACATGGCCAAGCACCTGGTTGGTTCAGTCAGTTAAGCGTCTGACTTCAGCTCAGGTCATGATCTCATGGTTTGTGGGTTCGAGCCCCACTTCAGGTTCTGTGATGACAACTCAGAGCCTGGAGTCTGCTTCGGAGTCTGTGTCTCCCTCTCTCTATGACCCTCCCCAGCTCATGCTCTCTCTTTCTCTTTCTCAAAAATAAATAAATATTTTAAAATTTTAAAAACACAAGAAATACATGGCCTATAAGTGATAACAGAAACACTTTGAATTGGCACAAAGGTGAGTTTAAAATTTCTACAAGTTGGTGGAGGGATGGACACATGAATCAGTGGAGCAGTACCTGGAAACACAGCCACACACGTGTGCCTGGCTGATTTCTGACCAAGGTGCAAAAGCAGTTCCATGGAGGAGAGACTGTCTTTTTTCAACAAATGTTCCCAGAGCAATTAGACATCCATAGGGGGAAAAATTAGACCTTGACCTAAGCCTTCTATCCTGAACAAAAATAAACTCAAAATGGGTCACAGAAATATAAAGTGTAAATGCATATTTCCAACTAAATCAAACAAAAAATACAGAATTTGAAAGCCTGGGAGGACTTTACAAATTGTCTAGCAGCTACCTTGTACTCTGACCTTAGCCATCACGAACAAGGAACTGTTGGCCTTCTTTCAACCAAGGTTTCAACTCAGCAGCTGTAAAGCGAGGCCACCAATATGCCATGTCACCTTGTTCCTCAGCCTCTAAAGATAAGAGCTGGAGAATATGGATCCTGGAGTAGTCTCACTCCATCTCTTGCCTAATGGAAAGCTCTTCTCTGTGCCCTTGACATTCCATTATTACTGATTCATCCCATTAGTGGAAAGCTTTCTAGAGCATGATGGGGGGAAATGTGGGTCTTTAGAGACTGCAGTCCTAGAGTCAGACTTTTCCTTTATCTCCTACTAGCCCCAATCTACAAATGAACGTACTTGTGGCTTCTATTCAGCAGTATGAGAAGAAAACCCTAATGATTGATCGCCAGAATAGGTTTAGTAATGGTTATGCTCCAGGAAGATTTTGATACAGCATCTAATCAGATGTTTCTTGTGATACCTAGTGTATTGCTGATGATTAATATAAGTTTGCTGAGAATAATAGATAATTACACAAATCCAAAAATCCCTTCACTTCTCCATACACAGTGCATGTTGGAATTGCTTTTTGTAATCATAATTATGGTGCCGCCGTGTTAGTTTGTTTAATTATTTCCACCTGATGGCCTGATTAACAAAATTGCTGACACTGTTTCCCTTGCATAATGCACCACGATGAGGTACAATTACTAAAGAGTCTTTGTCCCAAACCCCCAGCTAAGCAGTCATTCCTAAGTGATCATGGCCTTGGAGGCATCTAGAACAATGTTTGCGTTCAGCCATTTGATTTCAAGATTCTGACTTCAGACAATCTGTTTTTCAAGATAGGTATTTTGGTTAACTCCAAGACACTGGGAAATTGATCCACTACTTTGCATTTGCTTATGTTGCACTGTCTATTGCATCCCAGTGCCAGACAATGACGTTCGCTCCCTGCCGTTGAGTTGTTTCTTCACACACACTCTGTCTGTACTAGCTGGAAAGGTGGAGATTTCTTTCTGCACATGTTCATCAGACTGTAAATATATTATCTCCTTGTGGACTTTGTGTGGCGTTAGTGTTTGAGAACACATGTGACCTGCCACCAAATTATGTGTGCGTAAACCCCCTTAAGATGGAAAATAGTGATGAAGTGGTTCAGAAGGAAGTTTGTGGAATTGTGTGGGCTAAGTAACATAGTAGTTGGGACAAGAACCCAAGGGAAGGCTAGAATGAACGGCCCAGTTAGGGAGGAAGAAAGACAGTCTAGATACACCCTGATGTTCCCAGCCCCTCCCAAGAGGAGCCTTGTGCCTTTGACTCAGGTGATTCTGTCCAGTCTTAACTATTTGTCTAGACCTGGGGCAAGGTAAGAAAGATAAACCGACCAGCCAGCAGCATGAACAAACCCAGTCCGCTCCCAGCTTTTATTTGCTTTCATTGATAATTAGATTTTTGGAAAATACTTTTTTTCTAGGAATTATAAAACTAAAATTGTGTGCAGGGATGGAGACCTGGGCAGTGCAAGTGAGAGCAGCATGTGAATCGGCCGGTGCACGGCCTTCAGTGTCGGCACCACGAAGACCGTGAACGGCCAATGCCCCGTGTGGCACCGTCACTCCTTTTGTTTTTGATGGATGCATTCATGGTGGAGAAATGTGATTTTTGTTTTGCCTGCAGGATGCTGGTGACTTGAGACAAACAGAAAATGTGTAGCAATCATGGCAGAAATTCTGCTTTTCACAACCAAGAACAAAGAATAAACAGGAGGGGCAGCATGGGGTCCGAGTTACAAAAACAGGCTTCATACTCCCGTGGGCCTGTGTGCAAATGTGCCCAGCAGCCCTGGGCAAATGACTGAATCCTCTGGAACTTGGTTTCTTATCTGAATAACAGAGATGACCGCACCTAGACCACAGGGTTGCTTTGAGGTTCAATAAGTTGATGTGTGGAAAATGAAGTTACTTGCTGTTATTATTATTGTTGTTGTTATTGTTATTAATTTTTTTTACTGCATGTACTCAGGGCTCATTTTCTGGTTTAATGATGAAACAGGGCTTTCTGCTATAGAGTAAGATGATCAGCATTGTCCCCCTGCATATGTCCACATTCTAAATTCCAGAGACCTGTGGGTATTACCTTGTATGGCCAAGGGGACACCGCAGACATGATTAAGCGAAGGATCTTGAGATGTGAGGAGCTCATCCTGTATTGTGGGGGGCAAGAGAATCAGCAAGAGAAAAAGTGGTGTGAGGATGGGATCAGAGATGGATGATGGCCCTGGAGCCAAGGCATACTGTGGCTTCCAAGGGTGGAAGAGGCAAGGAGCAGGTTCTCCCCTGCAGCCTCCAGGAGGGACCAGTCCTGGTGACATCCTGACTTTAGACTTTGGTTTTTCAGAACTGTGAGAGAATGAATTTGTGTTGTTTTAAGCCACTCTGTGGTAATTTGTTATAGTGGCAAGAGGAAGCTAATATATAGTATTACATCAGATTTCAACTAGCATAGATGGATGTTTTTCTGAGAGTTATTGTATATCAACCTTTTGTGTTTTTTGATGTTTATTTTTGAGAGAGAGAGAGAGAGAGAGAGAGAGAGAGAGAGAGAGAGAGAGAGAGAACAAGTGGGAGAAGGGCAGAAAGGGGGGGGGGGGACAGTGGATCCAAAGCTGGCTCTGTGCTGATGGCAGAGAACTTGATGTGGGACTCGATCTCACGAACCGTGAGACCATGACTTGAGCCGAAGTCAACTGCTTAACCCACTGAACCACCCAGGCAGGCACCTAATATCAGCCTTTTAAAATTAAAAAAAAAATGCTGACGGTGTGGCAGGGTGGCTAGTTTTGTTCTGACTGTTTTCCTCCATACAGATTCTGTCTGACATAATGATGCTCAGATTGTTTTGTGTTTTAAGCTACTCGTTCTGCCTTGGAAGGCTTTCTGGTCATGGTCCTTCTCCAGTCATCTCAGGATCTGCTTCTACTCCCCACTGTCCCATCCTCATCATCTCTGGGGATTGTTCAATGAGATAATAAGTAGTAACAACAAGGAACATGTACTTGGCCATGAGCTCAGCCTAAGTGCATCACCCTGCACAACCCTGCAGCAACCCATCCAGGTGGGAGCTGTGCCACCAGCCCTGTTTGTAGATCCTGAAACTGAGGCCCAGAGAGGCCAGGTGGGCACTAATCCCACCAGGGATGAAGATGAGCCCGAGCACTGGAAACTTCTAGGCTGCGACATCAACCTCCAAACAACGGCTGGCTGGAACTGTCCCTAAAAGTTCTGAGCCAAGCTGTGAGTGTAGATGTGGTTAATTCCTCATCAAGTATCTCTGCATGGAATTGTTTAATTCTGTTGGTGCTGATTTTGATAACAGGTGGAGTTCCAAGTGTGGGAAGGCATTCTTTAAACTCTTGGCATTACAAAAACATTAATTTCTTAATTTATATTTTGCACATGTATTTAATGACTTTTGTTCGAGTTGCTCCATTCTTTGCTAGGTATTAGTGCATTTAATTCTTTTTTTATTTTTTTAATGTTTTATTTATTTTTGAGAGAGAGAGAGAGAGAGACAGAGAGAGAGACAGAGAGAGAGACAGCATGAGCAAGGGAGGGTCAGAGAGAGAGGGAGATACAGAATCTGAAGACAGGCTCCAGGCTCTGAGCTAGCTGTCAGCACATAGCCTGACATGGGGCTCGAACCCATGAACCATGAGATCATAACCTGAGCTGAAGCCAGACGCTCAACTGACTGAGCCACCCAGGCACCCCAAGTACATTTAATTCTTACAGGTGAAATTCCATTAAGGGCAGCAATCACGTCGCATTGTCCTCTGTCTTTCAGGATCCAGAACAGTGCCCAGCATGGAAAGGTCCAGAAAGTGTTTATCAAATAACTAAAATAGGTAGCATACCCTGTGGTATTTAATAGCAGCCAGCATTACCTGAGCACTTAACTGTGTGCCAACCAGGACACCAGATGCGTTTCTTGTATTTACTCATGGATCCTCCAGTCGCCGTCATGAGAGCCCAGGCATGCGGGGGTTAGTAACTCTCCACATTGCTGGTGACAACCCTGAGGTGTGAGCCCAGGCTGCCTGTGTCCACGTTTGACACTTTTAAACTGGATGCAATACCTCCTTTCTAAAGTCTGAAAATTTCCCACCATATGTGGTACGTTGCAAAAATTTGCAAGACTACAGCTTTGTTTGCAGTGAAATAAATCATTTTCCTCTGATGCCATGTAAAAGCTCCTGAGGTTTGGGTAACTGTAAGCTCCATGAAAATGAAGATGTTGTCTTGTTAACGCATTTATCTCATAAGCCTAGAACTCCATACATAGTGTGTGTTTAATAAATGTGTGTTGACTGTAAAAATCTTCGTCCCTCAAGGAGTTCCAGTGATACTTGTGAAAGCACCTAAGAGTAAGGCTTCTAAAATACTGAAGCAACTTCTGGTTTATATTTTCTTTTTCTTTTTCTTTTTTTAAAATAGTTTATTGTCAAATTGGTTTCCATACAACACCCAGTGCTCTTCCCAATAAGTGCCCTCCTCTATCACCAGAATAGAGAACCCAGAACTGGGCCCACAAATGGACAGCCAATTAATTTTTGACAAAGCAAGAAAGATTATCTGATGGAAAAAAGACTGCCTCTTTAGCAGGTGGTGGTGGGAGAACTGGACAGCAACATGCAGAAGAATGAAACTAGACCACTTCCTTACATACACAAAAATTAACTCATAATGGCTGAAGGACCTGAATGTGCAACAGGAAACCATCAAAACCCTTGAGGAGAAAGTAGGAAAAAACCTCCTAGACCTCCACCGCAGCAATCTCCTACTCGACATATCCCCAAAGGCAAGGGAAATGAAAGCAAAACTGAACTCTTGGGACCTCATCAAGATAAAAAGCTTCTGCAAGGCAAAGGAAACAATCAAGAAAACTATAGGCAACTGACAGAATGGGAAAAAATAGTTGCAAATGACATATCAGAAAAGGGCTAGTATCCAAAATCTACAAGGAACTCACCAAACTTCACACCCACAAAACAAATAACCCAGTGAAGAAATGGGCAGAAGACATGAACAGACACTTCTCCAAAGAGGACATCCAGATGGCCTACAGGCACATGAAACGATACTCAACATCACTCATCATCAGGGAAACAAATCAAAACCCCACTGAGATACCACCTCACACCATTCAGAGTGGCTAAAATGAACAAATCAAGAGACGATAGATGCTGGGGAGGGTGTGGAGAGACGGGCACCCTCCTACACTGTTGGTGGGAATATATTTTATTTTTCTAGATGAAAGGACTCATGTGATATAGGTGTGTCTCTGTGTGTGCATGTGTGTGTGTGGAAGGGGGTTTTGCGTGTGTGTGTCCTGGGCCTTTGTATGAAAAGTGAAGTGTCATGATATGTCCGATACTGACACAGGGATGTTTGCCCTAGAGGGAGTTTGTGTTTGCGTATCATGTTTGGAGATAGTTTTGTCTTCGTACATGGTCCTGAGTTACCTTAGACTCTATATAAAGATCCACCCACCCTCTAATAACTGATCAAAAGCTAATATATGTGCTCATTGTTGGCCTCAGTGAGGGTGGGTGCCTTTGTAGAGAGAACGGAGCGTAAGTAAATCTGTGGTCAGATAAGTATATGGGGGTGACATGGGGTGAGCACACCAAGCCCTCCTCTAGAGAGTGAAATTCAAGTGGAATTTCAGGAGCTTAGGAGGGAGATTTGCCTTCATATTGGATCAGACCAAACCAGAACAAGGAGGACAAAAACGCTAGATAGGGGAGGAGCTTCCCTCTGGATGGAGAGGCAGTGTGATTTGGGATGTCATTGGTAGAAGGCTAGAAACGTTTAGAATCAAAGCTGTGCAGATCGATCAATATTGTTTGAAGAGCTCCTTTGGAAGAGGGGGCCTTCCTGTCTAGAGTGCCAATGTTTACCTGGAACACAGGAGCTGGCTGACTTGATCACCTCACCAATCAGATCTCACAGAAAAGTGACAGCACTCAGCAGCAGCCAATGGCAGACAGAAATCGAGGGGTAGCCTTTGTTTCGTCTGGTCTGATGCATCGGGATAAGAGTCTGTGACATTCTTCCAGTGATGGAGCAGGTATGGGGTGGTGGATCATACCCCCGTTCTTTGCCTGTGTCTCCTGCACTGTAGAGATTTGGAAGAGAATACGCAGGAGACAGCTTATAGGGGCAGAGGTCTTAGTCCTCTGGGAGGGCTGGGGATGGGGTGGGGGCAATCCTGGCACTCACGGCAAGGGGCCGATGTGTTTAGTAAATCTCTCTTGCCTTGACCTTCACCTCTGAGGATCAGGGTAGCCATCCTGATACTGTCCCAGGTTTGGAGGGATTTGGGAATTCTGCCTCATGTTAACAAAGCAGACAGGAGCTCTGAGTCCTCCAACAGACCAGCGTATGAACGGCTGGATTCAAGGCTGGTGGTCAGCTGGGGCAAAGAAGCCCACTCCTGCTCCTCAGGGAGGCTCATGGCACAGAATCTGCTTGGCCACAACTGCCCAGCGAGCCTGGAATCTCAACGTGAGGGTGACTTGCTCTCTCAAATGGCTGATGACACTCCAGGCTCACACCCATCAATGGCTTAGTGATGTTCTTCCCACCAGGTAGAACTGTAATAAACATCCCAACAATGGAGGATAGTGAACTTGCGCACTGGATTTCTTTCAACGGGTGAGCCACACACTGATGAAGAAAGACCAAACGTGAGCTAAGAAGGCAGTTAGGGTTTGACAGAAGGAACGGCTGTGGACAGCGTCCCATTTGTGCTGCTTCGGGCTCCTACACTGACGCCATTATTGTCACGTGTACTGCAGTGATGAGCTGGTGTCCCAGAAAGGAGCGAGGACGGCTCTTCAAGTTCATGCCTCTGGGAGTATCTCTGGCCCTTTACTTGATCTCTTGTGTCACTGCACTCTCTAGAACAATTATCTTTAATGGTATTCATGTTTAAAAACTAAATTGACAAAAGTAAATTAAAAAAAAAACATTTAAAAAATGAATAAAAAGGGGCACCTGGGTGGCTCAGTTGGTTAAGCATCCAACTTTGGCTCAGGTCATGATCTTATGATTGGTGGCTTTGGGGCCCTCGTCGGGCTCTGTGCTCACAGCTCAGAGCCTGCAACTTGCTTCAGATTCTGTGTCTCCCTTTCTCTCTGCACCTCCCCCACTCACACTTTGTCTCTCTCTGTCTCTCAAAAATAAATTCAAAGGTCAAAAAATTCAAAAAAATAAAAACTAAATTGTGAAGCATGATCCTTGACAATGTTGATGTGGCTATTTACATTATTACTCTTTAAATGTTTATAGTATACCGGAAGGTGCCAAGTCAGTCCCTAAATATTTTGGCAAGTAGTAACGGAGATATAGATGCTCTTTATCTGTTTTTACCGCATGCAGTTTCCATCTGGACACATCTACATGGGAACCACCTCACCACATTCTGAGTGTCTAATACAAGGGTGAACAGAGATAATGAAAGGGTCAGAGTTTCCTAGAAAACTGCCCACCAGTCTTGTGAGGTGGGAACCTATGTGACCGTCATGGGCAAACACGTCTGTGTAACTTACAGAAACTATGACCGTGCCCTGGCTCTTGGGGACTAGACCCCAGACACGAGTCCTGATCTCTGCGTTGGCTTTGCTAGACATGGTCTTGGGTGGCCCTTTCATTCCAGTGCGACCAGTGTGTGAAACTGGCTTTTTCCCAGTCCTACACCCAAGCCCATGAGTGGCCACAAATGTAGAAATTGACCATAAGTTTCAGAGAAACTATTTTTGACCAGTAGGCAAAGTGATCATTCTAAAGACCTATATTATTTGAAATAGTTAGCGTCTTGATCCTTTTCTTTGCTGAAAACTATGTAGATGTGTGTGTGTATATGATATGTGCATACATAAATACATACACATGTGTACACACATAGCTGATACACATGTACATATAAAACATATATGTGCTTAGCATATATGCACATAACCTATAAACATGCTGTATAGACATACTGTTCATGTACCTATATGAATGCATGTCTGTGTATACGTACATATATACACATACATACATTTATGGGGGGTATGTGCATATATACAAAAAAGGTTGATTAGGAAAATATATACCTTAGAATTTAGTAAGAATGATGCTGTGCTCCAATTTTATGATTGAACAAGAAGCTTTGGGAAACAGAATCTTCATCTCAGCTACGTCATTAACTTTCTGACCCACCGTCAGTTATGATGGCACCATTGTTGAAGCCTCAACTGGCCTTATATTCTGGAAATAGGTATTTGTCTTTAATTCATGGTAAATCGTATTAGTTTCCTGTGGCTGCAAAAGCAAGTTACCAACACCTTCATGGTTTAAAACAGCAGAAATTTATTTTCTCATAGTGCAGAGTCCAGAAGTCTGAAATCTAGCTGTCTGCAGGGACACA